>JAPYMA010000304.1:0-126916 GCA_035041965.1 Anisakis pegreffii | reverse complement strand
ACTTTCACGATATCGACATTGCACGACAATCACTTATTCAGAGAAGCGAAATCTAATCAGTGAAATTTCATTCCAGCTGACTGCATTCTGAAAATATAACAAATTGTTGAAGGCGACGCGACTAATGTTGAACTCAAACAATGGACTAGTTCAGGGATGAAAGTATTTGTTTTCATTCTTTGTTTTCTATGATTTCGAACGCCTTACTGAGAAATTTTCGTGAAAAATTCATGAAACGATTGATCATATCGCTTGACAATACAAAATTCTTTGCACAAATCTGTCACGAAAGCTGAACAAAACAATTTGATGAAAGCAAACTGCAAGGTGCTTGAATCAGATATCGCAGTTAGTAGTAAACAACTGTGAGCGCTCCAATAACATTTGATAGAGCGCAGGCGCATTTTTCAGATGAAATTCACCGCTTATGTACACTGTTCGATTCATGCTCAAACTCGATCAGTCGTCATGTTTGGTTTACACAGCTGATACTCTCTGCAAAAACATAATTCTACGGCTCATTGACTAACCCCGCATAGGATAGTCTCTGTTGTGAACAATGTTTTGGTGATCTCTGAATAACGCTTCAAATAAAGCGTGAATTTTGTCAAGAACGTTCATTTGCCAAATGGAGCATTCTAACGAAGCATTCATAAGCGCAATGGGACCAACATTTGATTTGTAATAGTGCATGATGGTAGTGAAAGTATGTTAGCGATTGTATCAGCAAAATGATCAAAAGAGTTATTCGCTTTGTGAATAATAACATCGCTTCCTGTTCGAATTGTTTCATCGATGTCGATATCTAATATGAAAACAATCACGTTGATATTGGAATTTTTTTTCAGATTATATTATATGAAATGTACTTCTTCACTTACTTTTAAATGAGAATTATTTCCGTCTCTAGCAATCAATCAAATTTTCCGACAATCACAATTGATCAATGAATTGGCAATCGACTTTTGCCAATTCAAAGGATTGGTTCTCTAATCAAGAATCGCGTACTTCTTAAGTTCATTTCGAAATTCTTCCAATTCCAAAATATTCGCACTAAAGGCATGAGTCTTCTTGACAAAATTCTATTAGTAAAGTTCCTATGTTCTAAACATTCATGATTTCCACTATTAAACGAAGATCAATTAGCTTCAGAGCAAAAGAGGAAAGGTGAATGAACGATGCATCGAACACAAGAGTGAGTCAGCTGATTTCGGGCTCTATAAATGTATTTCAGTCTGTTTGCTGAACGAGTTGTTGTTAGTTGTTGGTGGAATTCGCCTTCGTGATTTTCGATTTTCTTATCAAAATTGCTGAATTATGTGATGAACACACAAATACAACGAATATCTATTCAAAATTCTTACACTTATTGCTAGATGAAACCATTAACAATGACGACAACAGTGAAGCACTAAAAATAAAACAAAATAATCGCTCGGAACGAAATGAGTTTATTTCATAACCTAAATTGAAGAGTAAAAAAGCAAAACACTAGTATTAACGAGCACAGAATATCACATTCTTATTATTAGTATTATTATCGCTTTACTGGAATTGTTCTCTTCACGTTTGAAACTACTTTTTTCATATGGCAAACCGTTTTGGCTTACTTGAAAAACATTTAATTTTTTGCAAATGTGAAACAGATTCTATGATGTGAGGGGTTTTTTGTGTTTGTTCGACTGCAGAAGAAGAATGTTCCAAAATTTACTCGAAATAATCCAGTTCCACACTCTAATAAAAACAATATAGTTGATGTAGAAAAACCAATTTTTTGAAAATTTTGCATTCTCTAAGCAAGCAAATATCATGAAACAAATGCGATTAACAGTGAATGAACAAAGTGAACCATTAAACTAAACCAGTTCATTGCCGTTCATATCGAAATCTTTTTTGCATGAAACTGATAAGAAAACGTTTATTTGTTAAGTATAACCATATCAAAGCGATATGAAGTATAATATTTTAGAATTATAACGCGAAACTTTAAAACACATGATGTATGAAAGCAATGCAGAGAAACGAATAGTAAGTAGAAATTGAGACAGACTGATTCAGACGCCTGGAGGATATGATGTGAGATGCTGACACTTGGCGCAAGATTCCGCATTTGTGGCTTTTTTGAATGATTTTAATGTTGCTCTTTTGAGCTGCTTGCACTCGCTGGTTCATTTAGAGAAGCGAATTCTCAGAATGCCATTGAACACATCGATTTGCTTACAATAAAATGCCCATATTCGTAATTGTGATCATTGTGGTTTAATTTTCAGCAAATCAAAACGTTTAGTGTGCAGATGAAAGGACGCCATTGCAAGAATCTTTCAGTGACAAAGTTCAACTTGACGTATAGATCGATCAGCGAGCCTTCATCGAACAATTCGAAGTAGTACTCGAATGGAAATAAGTCATAAAGCGGAACTGATTTGATTCTACGTATTCGAATGATTACAATTTTATATTGATGCATCAAACTTCGTATGAAATGATACAATAATGATTTATAACATGTATCATAATTGTATCATTTATCATCGCTAAAACATTCAAATCAGTGAGCGCTTCCTTGCAGCACAAATAAAGGAGCTCTTGCGATTCGACTGCTATCTCAAACTGTTTAATATGCCGTCTTAATCCGCTTAGAATTGGGACATTTACGCTTTTTTCACTTCATTTGCACCACCCACTCAGTTTCTCTTCGTTCATTCATTGCAATATTCATTTTAATTTCTCTCACCTTCGAAATTCCAATTCGAATTTAGTCTCCACATTCGCGATAATTTACAGCTTCACTCGATGGTACCGAACGTAAAAAAATTGACAATTTGCATGTTACAATTTCAGAAAAATGCCAGTATCAATTCTCAGCAAGCAATTTTTATGGGCCAAATTCGGCTGCTTTACACTCATTAATCATTCAGATGTGAACGTAACAATATGGAAGATCACGACGAACGTTTCTGTTGAAAGTGTCGATGGTTTCATTAAGCAGAAAAACTATTCAAGAAAAACTCAACTGAAATGCATGCATTTTTAAGTGGCAATTATTCATTTTGGATGCGTTGGCTGTCTCATTTTCTTTGTTTCAGAATATTCGTACTAATATTAGTACGATTTGTGTTTGATACAGTGATGGAAAGAGAGTAAATATGATTGAACATATGACAGCACGCACGTGTGATCAATCGACAGAATTTGATAAATTTTATGACTGATTTTTTTTTTGTTTTGAAAACACAATATCGCATACGAACGAATTCTTTTCCGAAGAATATTCATTTGAAAAGGTCATTGATATCGACTCGATTTAATCGCAAAATTAGTGGCGACGAAAATATTTGGGAAGGTTGTTGTTAGGAAATTTGAAGTGTTCAGCAAAAAATCCCCATTGAATTAATTGTTGGAAGAGTTTTCAATAAGCAGAATATGTTGGTGATAAACAAAATATGTTGATGAAAAGAATGTTTAAATAAACATTTAAAAAAATCACAATGAGCTGTCAATATGAGTTTGTTTAACAATTGTACTGAATGAAGTCTTGAAACATTAGTGATCACAAAGTACAGTCAATCTCGGTGTCGTCGCTGTTTATTTTAAACACCTTCTCTAAACATTCTCAAACTTCTTGTTTATTCTCAATTCAATTATCAAGCATCACACTGAACCAGAATAAACTTATTGACTTTCGACGTTTGTCTCCACCTCATTGAGGAACCGGTCGGGAATGAAACAATATATTTAAATAAAAAGTGTACTCTGATCAGGTGAACACTGAAGCGCATATGCTCAGAGCACTTTGATGGCAGATAAACTGGATGGATAAATAATGACTGATATTTTTGGAACGGATCGTTGTTGATTCAGAGTCATAATTTGTTAAAGTATTCTCTGTTTTTTCATCGAATATCTAAATGTTTCAAGGCTTTCAATGAATGTATTCATTTCAAAAATGTCACTTAGTTCGGTTTCGTGACCTTATTAATTATTCTGAATGATCGAATGGTGCGTGACGAATGGAGTGTGCGTGTGTGTTTTTATGAGTATGGCCGGTGGTACGCACTTAAATAGATGCACACGAATCTGGAAAGTGCACACTGCATGAATGAGCTGAGCTGTTTGATGTCTTGAGTGGAATTAAGCAAAGCTTTAAATAGTAACATCAATTAAGGCATTGAAACCGTTAAGCGTTTTAGTGAGAATTGTACACCACCGATGCAGCTGAATAAATTAATGAACGAAATCATTCAAAATGAGCCAATGACAATCGAACAAAATCGTTAGTATATATTATTGATGATAACCGATCGAAGTTCGCTCGGTAAAATTCGATGAAATTCGATCGGGACCACAAATTCGGAATTTAAAAAAAAAAACTAGATTGAATTTCTATCGAAAGTTTCAAATTTCGATCAGGATACCGCATTTCGGAATCTTAAAAAGTTGTTTCAGTCTGATTCCGACGGAACCAAAAGTTCAGTCGGCTACCATCACTAGAACGTATGTGTTGTGCACATGTGAAAGTCGTCGTATCGGTGATCAGTTATTAACTTTATTGTTGAACTTTGTTTCTTCAAAACCAGTACAATGTACTCTCGGCTACAGTTCATTGATCAATCGTCAAGTCACGCAATTCCCTTTCATACTGATTTTTTTCATTCAGATAACTTTTAGCAGTAATCAGCAATTACTGTATGCTAAACATAATATAGACGATACAATTGAAATATATATATATATATATATATATATATATATATATATATATATATATATATATATATATATATATATATATATATATATATATATATATATATATATATATATATATATATATATATGAGTCATTTGCGATTAATATTCAATGGAATGATTAGTGTTGTTGTGAGTTGATTTCATGAATGAAACGCGCAGACAATCAATTAAATAAACAGTCTATCATTTTCACCCTTAATTATATTCCTCAACAAAACGACTGGCATTAATTCTGCGCGAATGGCATTAATCGTGCGAGATGAACGAGACAGAGAAAAAGAAAGGATGAATGCTACGGCTGTCAATAACACGGCGAATGCTGCCAAAAAATTAGTTATTCAGCGCAAGAAAGGTCAGTCAACAGATATCGAGTACCTTTTTCATCACTGAAAACGCCGAATCGCTGACAGTGGATCCGATTCAGATTCTTGAAATGACATCTTCCTTCTGATATCATAGACCTGTTCATTGTCCATAACCAATAGCCAATCACAGCTGTTTCGTCCTCTTTCTATTTCGTATTCTTTCAAACATTCGCACGATTTGAAAGAATATGAAATAAAAAGAAATTCACTTTGTTCGCTACGGAATTGATTTAGAATTATCCAAAATTTGGATATCACCGTAGTAATAAGATATACTGCTAACTTACCCCGAAAGCAACAGATTATGCAACATTGTTCCATCGACAACCTTATGGTTAGATAAAGACTTTCTTTTCAAGTGATTGAGAATAAATGTTGACTAGAATGGCTGGAATATCAGCTGAATCGAGTGACATATTCAAAAGCATGCATATTGAGTGGAAATTTTTTAAAAAGGCACTACTTCAGAGATGATTTATCTATGATAAAAGCGATAAGACTGACAAGATTTTCTGGGCAAGATTGTAATCATAAGAACGGTCTCACAGCAGATCTCACAGACTTGTGGTGGTGTGAAGGAAAAGGAGCAGATGCGGCACTGAACTGTGCTGTATGTTTGAACTGAATATAAGAAGTGAACGAACATGCATATATATGTGAGAATGTAAGTATGTGGTGTTGGGGGCTGTATCTATGTATAGAAGCGATATTGAACGACATCATGAAATATTATAAGACTGTTTCGAGAATACGAGAGCGTCAAGAGCTGACAGCGACGTCTAGATGCTGCTACCCTGCTGCTGCTGCTGCTGCTGCTGCATATGGCGCATAAAATCAATTTGTATGCAGAAAAAACGGAATGATCGCTTTAGGAGTGGTACGCAACAACCAGTGATACATCCAGTCAGCTGATAAATTTTATCATTTATGGCATCTTACTCCCACTAATCTCTCCCGTCCCTCTCCAGTCACTTCGATTATCATTTCAATCGTTGTGCACATCAGCGTTTTGACATGAAAAATTTCAGTCAACGATTTTTTTGCGTTCCAACGACAATTTAGATGATAATCAAACAAGCGTTATTTACAGGAATTCCGATTAGAGGAACTTTGAGTGAGAAAAAAGATCGAAAGGCAGCACAAGGAACCTAGGCAAAAGTTGAAGAACCGGAATGAAGAAGAAAGAATTGGTTGTGTGGCCGTGATAATAATCGTCGCATACAAGCTGAAATCTCGTCGAGTTTGAGAATCCGGTTTTTGGATGTAGACCATATGAAATGAACACATGATTCTAATCTTCAAGCACGCCGCAGTGACTTTACATCGTCTCAATTGCGGATTCCGTTTCACCGAATTTTGCTCTCCAATTTCTTGCTAAACACTTGCTAAACATCTGCTAAACATCAGTACCTTCAGCATACAACGAAATCATCCAACACTCTCAGAAAGTTCCACTCGCTCGCCCTATTTTCAAAAATGAAGCATAACTTAAAAGAACTATTTTTGGTATCGACTATTAACAAACGCACAAGACCACTTATTTCCTGGAACAGTTAAGAAGTGTTATCACAAGAAGCAGTCATAAATGCACTTCAAGTGCAAAAAAATTTTTAATAGAGCGTAAACATTTTGAATATATGAGAATATGTCCCGGCGGAGAACATTCGAAAAACTATCAACAGTCGCATTCGTGCGTAATGAGATAGACAGCAACGAAAAAGTGGAGGTGAAATTGATCCGTCAACGTTAAATCCTTCAACGGAACCAGCTCAACTGTATTGATGAACGACTGATTGAAACGCACAAATGAAATTTCGAAAGAAGTGTCGTTGCATGGATTCACGAGAATCATGATAATTGAATCAATGAAACTGATCAAATTTGCGATGATATTAATATTTGAATATGTTCATCGTAAAAGTTTACATATAATTCAATTATCATGATTCTCGTGAATCCATGCAACGACACTTCTTTCGAAATTTCATTTGTGCGTTTCAATCAGTCGTTCATCAATACAGTTGAGCTGGTTCCGTTGAAGGATTTAACGTTGACGGATCAATTTCACCTCCACTTTTTCGTTGCTGTCTATCTCATTACGCACGAATGCGACTGTTGATAGTTTTTCGAATGTTCTCCGCCGGGACATATTCTCATATATTCAAAATGTTTACGCTCTATTAAAAATTTTTTTTGCACTTGAAGTGCATTTATGACTGCTTCTTGTGATAACACTTCTTAACTGTTCCAGGAAATAAGTGGTCTTGTGCGTTTGTTAATAGTCGATACCAAAAATAGTTCTTTTAAGTTATGCTTCATTTTTGAAAATAGGGCGAGCGAGTGGAACTTTCTGAGAGTGTTGGATGATTTCGTTGTATGCTGAAGGTACTGATGTTTAGCAGATGTTTAGCAAGTGTTTAGCAAGAAATTGGAGAGCAAAATTCGGTGAAACGGAATCCGCAATTGAGACGATGTAAAGTCACTGCGGCGTGCTTGAAGATTAGAATCATGTGTTCATTTCATATGGTCTACATCCAAAAACCGGATTCTCAAACTCGACGAGATTTCAGCTTGTATGCGACGATTATTATCACGGCCACACAACCAATTCTTTCTTCTTCATTCCGGTTCTTCAACTTTTGCCTAGGTTCCTTGTGCTGCCTTTCGATCTTTTTTCTCACTCAAAGTTCCTCTAATCGGAATTCCTGTAAATAACGCTTGTTTGATTATCATCTAAATTGTCGTTGGAACGCAAAAAAATCGTTGACTGAAATTTTTCATGTCAAAACGCTGATGTGCACAACGATTGAAATGATAATCGAAGTGACTGGAGAGGGACGGGAGAGATTAGTGGGAGTAAGATGCCATAAATGATAAAATTTATCAGCTGACTGGATGTATCACTGGTTGTTGCGTACCACTCCTAAAGCGATCATTCCGTTTTTTCTGCATACAAATTGATTTTATGCGCCATATGCAGCAGCAGCAGCAGCAGCAGCAGGGTAGCAGCATCTAGACGTCGCTGTCAGCTCTTGACGCTCTCGTATTCTCGAAACAGTCTTATAATATTTCATGATGTCGTTCAATATCGCTTCTATACATAGATACAGCCCCCAACACCACATACTTACATTCTCACATATATATGCATGTTCGTTCACTTCTTATATTCAGTTCAAACATACAGCACAGTTCAGTGCCGCATCTGCTCCTTTTCCTTCACACCACCACAAGTCTGTGAGATCTGCTGTGAGACCGTTCTTATGATTACAATCTTGCCCAGAAAATCTTGTCAGTCTTATCGCTTTTATCATAGATAAATCATCTCTGAAGTAGTGCCTTTTTAAAAAATTTCCACTCAATATGCATGCTTTTGAATATGTCACTCGATTCAGCTGATATTCCAGCCATTCTAGTCAACATTTATTCTCAATCACTTGAAAAGAAAGTCTTTATCTAACCATAAGGTTGTCGATGGAACAATGTTGCATAATCTGTTGCTTTCGGGGTAAGTTAGCAGTATATCTTATTACTACGGTGATATCCAAATTTTGGATAATTCTAAATCAATTCCGTAGCGAACAAAGTGAATTTCTTTTTATTTCATATTCTTTCAAATCGTGCGAATGTTTGAAAGAATACGAAATAGAAAGAGGACGAAACAGCTGTGATTGGCTATTGGTTATGGACAATGAACAGGTCTATGATATCAGAAGGAAGATGTCATTTCAAGAATCTGAATCGGATCCACTGTCAGCGATTCGGCGTTTTCAGTGATGAAAAAGGTACTCGATATCTGTTGACTGACCTTTCTTGCGCTGAATAACTAATTTTTTGGCAGCATTCGCCGTGTTATTGACAGCCGTAGCATTCATCCTTTCTTTTTCTCTGTCTCGTTCATCTCGCACGATTAATGCCATTCGCGCAGAATTAATGCCAGTCGTTTTGTTGAGGAATATAATTAAGGGTGAAAATGATAGACTGTTTATTTAATTGATTGTCTGCGCGTTTCATTCATGAAATCAACTCACAACAACACTAATCATTCCATTGAATATTAATCGCAAATGACTCATATATATATATATATATATATATATATATATATATATATATATATATATATATATATATATATATATATATATATATATATATATATATATATATATATATATATATATATATATATTTCAATTGTATCGTCTATATTATGTTTAGCATACAGTAATTGCTGATTACTGCTAAAAGTTATCTGAATGAAAAAAATCAGTATGAAAGGGAATTGCGTGACTTGACGATTGATCAATGAACTGTAGCCGAGAGTACATTGTACTGGTTTTGAAGAAACAAAGTTCAACAATAAAGTTAATAACTGATCACCGATACGACGACTTTCACATGTGCACAACACATACGTTCTAGTGATGGTAGCCGACTGAACTTTTGGTTCCGTCGGAATCAGACTGAAACAACTTTTTAAGATTCCGAAATGCGGTATCCTGATCGAAATTTGAAACTTTCGATAGAAATTCAATCTAGTTTTTTTTAAAATTCCGAATTTGTGGTCCCGATCGAATTTCATCGAATTTTACCGAGCGAACTTCGATCGGTTATCATCAATAATATATACTAACGATTTTGTTCGATTGTCGTTGGCTCATTTTGAATGATTTCGTTCATTAATTTATTCAGCTGCATCGGTGGTGTACAATTCTCACTAAAACGCTTAACGGTTTCAATGCCTTAATTGATGTTACTATTTAAAGCTTTGCTTAATTCCACTCAAGACATCAAACAGCTCAGCTCATTCATGCAGTGTGCACTTTCCAGATTCGTGTGCATCTATTTAAGTGCGTACCACCGGCCATACTCATAAAAACACACACGCACACTCCATTCGTCACGCACCATTCGATCATTCAGAATAATTAATAAGGTCACGAAACCGAACTAAGTGACATTTTTGAAATGAATACATTCATTGAAAGCCTTGAAACATTTAGATATTCGATGAAAAAACAGAGAATACTTTAACAAATTATGACTCTGAATCAACAACGATCCGTTCCAAAAATATCAGTCATTATTTATCCATCCAGTTTATCTGCCATCAAAGTGCTCTGAGCATATGCGCTTCAGTGTTCACCTGATCAGAGTACACTTTTTATTTAAATATATTGTTTCATTCCCGACCGGTTCCTCAATGAGGTGGAGACAAACGTCGAAAGTCAATAAGTTTATTCTGGTTCAGTGTGATGCTTGATAATTGAATTGAGAATAAACAAGAAGTTTGAGAATGTTTAGAGAAGGTGTTTAAAATAAACAGCGACGACACCGAGATTGACTGTACTTTGTGATCACTAATGTTTCAAGACTTCATTCAGTACAATTGTTAAACAAACTCATATTGACAGCTCATTGTGATTTTTTTTAAATGTTTATTTAAACATTCTTTTCATCAACATATTTTGTTTATCACCAACATATTCTGCTTATTGAAAACTCTTCCAACAATTAATTCAATGGGGATTTTTTGCTGAACACTTCAAATTTCCTAACAACAACCTTCCCAAATATTTTCGTCGCCAATAATTTTGCGATTAAATCGAGTCGATATCAATGACCTTTTCAAATGAATATTCTTCGGAAAAGAATTCGTTCGTATGCGATATTGTGTTTTCAAAACAAAAAAAAATCAGTCATAAAATTTATCAAATTCTGTCGATTGATCACACGTGCGTGCTGTCATATGTTCAATCATATTTACTCTCTTTCCATCACTGTATCAAACACAAATCGTACTAATATTAGTACGAATATTCTGAAACAAAGGAAATGAGACAGCCAACGCATCCAAAATGAATAATTGCCACTTAAAAATGCATGCATTTCAGTTGAGTTTTTCTTGAATAGTTTTTCTGCTTAATGAAACCATCGACACTTTCAACAGAAACGTTCGTCGTGATCTTCCATATTGTTACGTTCACATCTGAATGATTAATGAGTGTAAAGCAGCCGAATTTGGCCCATAAAAATTGCTTGCTGAGAATTGATACTGGCATTTTTCTGAAATTGTAACATGCAAATTGTCAATTTTTTTACGTTCGGTACCATCGAGTGAAGCTGTAAATTATCGCGAATGTGGAGACTAAATTCGAATTGGAATTTCGAAGGTGAGAGAAATTAAAATGAATATTGCAATGAATGAACGAAGAGAAACTGAGTGGGTGGTGCAAATGAAGTGAAAAAAGCGTAAATGTCCCAATTCTAAGCGGATTAAGACGGCATATTAAACAGTTTGAGATAGCAGTCGAATCGCAAGAGCTCCTTTATTTGTGCTGCAAGGAAGCGCTCACTGATTTGAATGTTTTAGCGATGATAAATGATACAATTATGATACATGTTATAAATCATTATTGTATCATTTCATACGAAGTTTGATGCATCAATATAAAATTGTAATCATTCGAATACGTAGAATCAAATCAGTTCCGCTTTATGACTTATTTCCATTCGAGTACTACTTCGAATTGTTCGATGAAGGCTCGCTGATCGATCTATACGTCAAGTTGAACTTTGTCACTGAAAGATTCTTGCAATGGCGTCCTTTCATCTGCACACTAAACGTTTTGATTTGCTGAAAATTAAACCACAATGATCACAATTACGAATATGGGCATTTTATTGTAAGCAAATCGATGTGTTCAATGGCATTCTGAGAATTCGCTTCTCTAAATGAACCAGCGAGTGCAAGCAGCTCAAAAGAGCAACATTAAAATCATTCAAAAAAGCCACAAATGCGGAATCTTGCGCCAAGTGTCAGCATCTCACATCATATCCTCCAGGCGTCTGAATCAGTCTGTCTCAATTTCTACTTACTATTCGTTTCTCTGCATTGCTTTCATACATCATGTGTTTTAAAGTTTCGCGTTATAATTCTAAAATATTATACTTCATATCGCTTTGATATGGTTATACTTAACAAATAAACGTTTTCTTATCAGTTTCATGCAAAAAAAGATTTCGATATGAACGGCAATGAACTGGTTTAGTTTAATGGTTCACTTTGTTCATTCACTGTTAATCGCATTTGTTTCATGATATTTGCTTGCTTAGAGAATGCAAAATTTTCAAAAAATTGGTTTTTCTACATCAACTATATTGTTTTTATTAGAGTGTGGAACTGGATTATTTCGAGTAAATTTTGGAACATTCTTCTTCTGCAGTCGAACAAACACAAAAAACCCCTCACATCATAGAATCTGTTTCACATTTGCAAAAAATTAAATGTTTTTCAAGTAAGCCAAAACGGTTTGCCATATGAAAAAAGTAGTTTCAAACGTGAAGAGAACAATTCCAGTAAAGCGATAATAATACTAATAATAAGAATGTGATATTCTGTGCTCGTTAATACTAGTGTTTTGCTTTTTTACTCTTCAATTTAGGTTATGAAATAAACTCATTCCGTTCCGAGCGATTATTTTGTTTTATTTTTAGTGCTTCACTGTTGTCGTCATTGTTAATGGTTTCATCTAGCAATAAGTGTAAGAATTTTGAATAGATATTCGTTGTATTTGTGTGTTCATCACATAATTCAGCAATTTTGATAAGAAAATCGAAAATCACGAAGGCGAATTCCACCAACAACTAACAACAACTCGTTCAGCAAACAGACTGAAATACATTTATAGAGCCCGAAATCAGCTGACTCACTCTTGTGTTCGATGCATCGTTCATTCACCTTTCCTCTTTTGCTCTGAAGCCAATTGATCTTCGTTTAATAGTGGAAATCATGAATGTTTAGAACATAGGAACTTTACTAATAGAATTTTGTCAAGAAGACTCATGCCTTTAGTGCGAATATTTTGGAATTGGAAGAATTTCGAAATGAACTTAAGAAGTACGCGATTCTTGATTAGAGAACCAATCCTTTGAATTGGCAAAAGTCGATTGCCAATTCATTGATCAATTGTGATTGTCGGAAAATTTGATTGATTGCTAGAGACGGAAATAATTCTCATTTAAAAGTAAGTGAAGAAGTACATTTCATATAATATAATCTGAAAAAAATTCCAATATCAACGTGATTGTTTTCATATTAGATATCGACATCGATGAAACAATTCGAACAGGAAGCGATGTTATTATTCACAAAGCGAATAACTCTTTTGATCATTTTGCTGATACAATCGCTAACACACTTTCACTACCATCATGCACTATTACAAATCAAATGTTGGTCCCATTGCGCTTATGAATGCTTCGTTAGAATGCTCCATTTGGCAAATGAACGTTCTTGACAAAATTCACGCTTTATTTGAAGCGTTATTCAGAGATCACCAAAACATTGTTCACAACAGAGACTATCCTATGCGGGGTTAGTCAATGAGCCGTAGAATTATGTTTTTGCAGAGAGTATCAGCTGTGTAAACCAAACATGACGACTGATCGAGTTTGAGCATGAATCGAACAGTGTACATAAGCGGTGAATTTCATCTGAAAAATGCGCCTGCGCTCTATCAAATGTTATTGGAGCGCTCACAGTTGTTTACTACTAACTGCGATATCTGATTCAAGCACCTTGCAGTTTGCTTTCATCAAATTGTTTTGTTCAGCTTTCGTGACAGATTTGTGCAAAGAATTTTGTATTGTCAAGCGATATGATCAATCGTTTCATGAATTTTTCACGAAAATTTCTCAGTAAGGCGTTCGAAATCATAGAAAACAAAGAATGAAAACAAATACTTTCATCCCTGAACTAGTCCATTGTTTGAGTTCAACATTAGTCGCGTCGCCTTCAACAATTTGTTATATTTTCAGAATGCAGTCAGCTGGAATGAAATTTCACTGATTAGATTTCGCTTCTCTGAATAAGTGATTGTCGTGCAATGTCGATATCGTGAAAGTCAGTTACCTGGAACTGATATTGTTGACTGATATGGATAAGAATGCATAAAATCTATTGCAGAAATAGTGTTGTGTCTATAAGAAAGATGTGTCTTGAAGATGCTATGATGGCTATCACCGATCAAGCAAACCAACCACAACAGCAACAGCTGAATGGTGATGCTAATGAAGAGCTGATAGCGAAACATCAACCTTCTGATGAATCGCATGATGACGATTCCATTCTGTTGTGCACGACAACGGTCGATTCGAGCGATCAAGATACGCCACTCAACGATCACATCGATGATGAATGTCCGTCTCCACAACTCACCACTCGCGCTAAACTGTAAGTGTTCTTTTGCAGTGGATTTTGATTGCATTCGCTTAGCTTTCACTTGTTCATTTGTTTATTCAGTAACTCATTATGAATAAAATCTTCTTCAATAACATCACAAGTATCAACGATTGTCACTTTCTGTGTCCAATTTTGATCGGTCACCTTGCAAATCGCTTCCCTCAGTCTCATTCTCGATCATCCCATAATCCTCTTCCAAATCTTCGGATGGCATTCTGTTACTCTTTCTGCCCAAATTTCCTCCACCATTAACACTATCTTCCTTGCTCATCCAAAGTCTCTTTTTGTCGCAGTTGAATTTGGTGATTCGCTTTAGCTAATAACAATGTCTTTAACTTACATTTTCCATCATTCTTTATACAATTGCAAGCTTATTCTCATTTGGAGAATTTTATTTTCTAAAGAGTGTCTGTATGCGTGAAACAATTTTCATCACTAAATTGATAATGTTAACCATTGTTCGAAACAATTCATGTTCATCCAAAAAAAAAGAGGTAACGTATATATGTAAGTGCGGATTCCTTCTATAAAATGCATGAAGGGCACAATTCATAATCCGATCTGTAAACACGGAACGTTTCGAAAATGACGAAATAAAATGGATCATTTCAGTTCAGTTGTACTCAACCTGTTTGAGTTCGAATTTGTATGATTGAATCGATAAGATCTGTTCAACCATCACCAAAAGTTACCCACTTTGTTTACATAAACAATAAGAACTTTGTTCAAATTCGATACTCTACCCTAACAACAGTAAATAAGATGATTGCTTTTCGAACAATTATGCACCATATTACTGTGATCATCAAGCTGACAATACTGATTTTTGATCAGTTGCTGATATCAGCGGCCAAAGAATACAGTCGTCAAATAGGTAATAAGCGCGTTTTTTGAGAGCTTAACGAAATTATCAGTGTCATTCTGTTCAGACACAATGGTCCATTCCTACTCAAAACATAAGCTATAAGTTTTTTTTATTGAGGTGTGGTAATGGTACAAAGATGCGTGATTACAGCACTAAATAGAAGCATATTCGAAGTGCGTTCTACAACACGATACTTCTCAATCGTTCTTCAGATTATTTTGATTAAAGAATGAGTTTGTTACGAAATCTGTCATTAATGAATGAATTCACTTTTTCTCTTACGTAATAAGGACAGTCGCCTTTCATTCCTTTTTAATATCACTTCCCAACGTGCACCATTTATTGACATTCTCTTGTTGAAATCTTCAGTTTCGTTACTTCGCTTCTTCGCTTTACGTTGTCCACTTGTTATTCAACTACCGTCAAGTTCACCTTAAGTTGTGAAGGTTAAGCCAAAAATCTCTTATTTCTTCGTAAAGATAAGAAAAAAGAAACACAGTAGTCCGTGCTAGTGTTCGGAATTTGGACCAGTCCCCTCTCTCCCCTGCCCGCGCGAAAATCCTCCGCAGAGGCACGAATCATCACGATAAGTGTCGTGGAAACTGCCCTTTTTAGAACATTCCCAGCTGTATTGCGAGTGAATATCATGAGCATTAATGACTAAACTCCAGAGCCCAATAATTTTTTGGCCCAATCAAAACCAAAAAATCGCAACAACAATTAGTAGTCGAATCTAAAACCTGCCTGATAGATTTTTTTTTTCTTGGAACATGAAAGCAAAAAAATTTCGTAGCCGAAGACGGAGCCATAGCCAAAAATTTGGAGAATGCGGTTGGGAACTGAAACTGCAGCCGAATTTTCAGAATGCCTGAGCTGGAGGTAGAAACGATTTTTTTCAAAAAGATCCAGCCAGAGGTGGGGTTGAAACTGAAGTTTCAGAATTGCGGATTGGGAGATTAGCCAGTTGTTTTTTTTTTCAAATTTGGGCATCACTGGTTACAAGCAAGCCTTTATTAAAACCATAATAACGGTGATAAAGAAAGATCAGAACAAATGTTGCACCAATAATAATGACAATTCTAATTTTCTAAAGTTGATGGAGGCACATTAATTTGATGTACTTCAGAATGTGGAAGGGCAGAGCACATTAATCAGTGCGCTGCCCTTCCGCATTCTAAACTACATCAATTCATTCGATTGCACTGACTACTCCAACACGTAAATAGCGATGGCTTGTCTTCCTCGTTCGATATAATTATCTGAACGCTTCATTGCAGCAAATCGAAACTTATAGCAGTCTGCGTTACCATATTCGAAAAGCACTTCAAAAAATTATATTCTCCATGATACAATCAAAAAAATGAGGAAGCCCCGCGGGGGCTTCAAAATCCCCAGATTCCATGGGCGCACCCGCGGAGAAAATGATTTATCAGAAGTTGTACCACTTCCGCGGTAGGGGCCTCCTTCCGAATACTATTCCATATTCATGCGTCGTACTCTTATCATGTTACTTGTTACATTCTTCAGTCATCATAATCAATAGTACATCAATGTATTTGGTGAAGAAACCGTCTAGCTCAGTTGCTTCCAGTACGTTGAATCTTAACTGTGTCTTGCTTCTAAACATTGTGGTATTTCGAAACTCACATGGAAATTTCATAATCAAATTGATGCATTGTTGCTATCGAAAAATCCGTCAAAAAGTCGGTTATGATCGCTTGTTCAGATCATTTGCCAAGGTGAAACGATGCCATAGAAATAGCGTTGAGTCGAGACACTGCACACAACAATTTGTATTGTTTTGTTTTGATATCAACAAGATAAGCAACGCTTTTTTCTGAATGCGTTCCATATCATAATGATTGCGATACATTTGTTCTGATGTATTATTGTACTATCTGTGTGATATCGAACAAAACCATTCATTCAAGCAATCACCCATCATACTTCTATCGCTTCATATATTCAAAAGACGCATCTACTTGTTTTATGTATTTGACGAGTATATCGCTAAAATATCTTCAATGCACATCTCACATCCATTCCTCAACATAACACCTATGAAGTTACACAAGAAATAACTTATCGGGCTGATAGTTTCGGTTTTCATTCACAATAAATACTTATAATTGTTCACCTTTTCTCAATTGTATCCTCAAATTTATTGCAGAACTTTGATCGCTCGAAATGATTCAGTGTTTGTTTCTCTAGAAAAATTCAGTGTTTTTCTAGAATGATAGGAAAGTAGATCTGCAACGTTTCAATTATAGTCGATAATTGCTGACTGATTTTATGAATCATTTGGATCGCCATTGAAGAGTAAAATTCATCAAAACATGGTTTTTATTTACAAAATGTTGCGCAGTGTCTGCTCACATTCATTTATTGCTGCGACGAAATGCTTATGAAATTTATTCGCAACTCATCGTGGTTGTTATCATTCAAGTAGTTCATTACATGCCATTATTAGATTATCAGTATGTTAATCACTCAAACAATTCATCGTATCACTGTTGATGATCGTTGCTGTTTTCGCTCCATTTATTTATTGGTCTTGTTCTGATTCGACTTTTTTCATCGGAAGAACTGAAAATTTGAGAAATCAAATGAATTGCTCTTTCAGTGTAGACATCAAGAAATTATTCTTGATCTTGCATTCAATAACAATTTGGTATTGTTTGAACGAACCGATTTCAGTTTATATCGACAAATTCGCCGTTGTCACGAGTGATATTATTATTATTATTAACATTGAGTATTTTATTATTGATATTATTATAATCAGCACTGATATTGTTATGATGTGATGCGGTGATCGAAATGATAATCTCTCTGATTGCTTGTTATTTGATCTATGGAACTGAGTGATGTGCAAGCACTGCGAATGATAGAATTCATAGACGCTCAATCGATAGAATTCATTCCATGTTTTGTTCGTGATTGTGGTGTGATCGCCTAGCAGTGGTATACGTCTCTAATTAACGTATCTAATCAACGGTGTGGAACTATTTATTTTTTGTTATCGCTATTTTTTGTATCGACATCGTTGTTATTATTATGCCTATTGATTCTGTCGTTTTTAGTGCAGTTGTTTATGTTAAAATTAATGGCAGCGAATTTTGACTGCGTTCGCTAAATTGGAAATCGTTAGTTACGTGCACTAAATTACAAATTTTAATTTCGCTAGATAACAGATCTAGTTGAAGTGCCTTTGTAGATGCCATAAACTTGTTAATTTCGGGATATTTTGACTGCGTCAATGTAAAATGAAACGTTCGAGTAAATGAATGAACATATAGCTGATTGCATCCATAAATAGCAATTGATCAGCAAACGAATCAGTTTATGAGCGAATTGTGCAGTCGAAATATTTGGTGCATGTTTGGAGGAGTGTTGAAAAAACGTTGTTTGCGAGCGATTTTTGATAGTTCTCGCATTTGCGTCATTGCGTTTAATTGAATGCTGACAGCTTCCTGATGGCTTCCGTTTCGAGTAAATTCCAACCTATTCAAATGAATGTTTTCGTCGAATTCAAGCAAAATTGCGTGTTCAATGCGAATTTCCTGCTCATCAAATGATTCGATTGCTTTTGTGAATTAGTGAGTTGCTCGGATTAATTCTTTCATTCAGTTAGTTGATCATTGACTATCAAGTTGGGCAGGTGGTAATGTGCAGATCAGATCTTTGTTCTGATAATGTGCAGATCAGAACGATTGGTTTAGTTCTGAAAACGGATATTCGATACGAGTAAATATCTGAGCGCTTTCTTTTCGGCCTATTATTAACTTGTTTTTAGTCGAATCTCTTAAAGTAAATCCCTTCATGAACGATACGAATAAGAGAACTGGACGCATTCATACTGATGCTTATCGATGTTTAGTATGAGCTTGCTAATCTCATATGCTAATATCGCTATTAATTTATAAGTATTATACAATAGTCAAGCACAAATACGAGTCGTGCTTGCTAGAATGTCGCATAGAAGCAAAGAAAATTAGGAGTAGGAGTTGAAATGCGTACATACACGTATAATGACATCATAAGTCAGAGTGCCAATTACACAACGTATCAGATTGATACTATTTTAATTTCCAATTACTTGAGATTAAATGCTTACTTCCTTATCGTTATTGCCATCGCTATGAATTTAGCCTAACTCAACAGATAAGCGTCTTTTGCATTGTTTCGATTGAAGCAAAAAGATTAAAAGAGCGTTCAGATTATCGATATTCAAATGGAGCAATATCTCGATTGCATATTATTGCGTATCAAAAAAAGACGCTCGTACTATTGTTTTCGATAAAGCATTTACATCAGCAGCAGCAGCAGCAGCACCGTTGTTGTTATTTGGTCAGAAACAACGAGTACTCTTGTTATTGCTACTGTACCCATGCAAGCATGTTCATTCATTCACATTAAGTGGCATGTTTGTTGTCATTTTGCTTGATGTTACAGTCGTTGAAATGTACATTAGATGCATGAGAATTTGGGTTGGTCATTGTGTGATGCATTGGTTTTATGAAGCGGTGCTTGTGCGTTCATGGCTGTAGCCACATCGCAAACCTTATTCCATTGCCGTCATCTATCCTAATATGTGTGTGCATGTGTAAGTAAACTATCTTTGAACAATATTCATTTATTCGTGAGTTTTAATGTTGTGAATTCTATCAGTGTGTTTGAAAAGACTAAAGATTGTTCGCAGAATCTTTTAGATGCATCCTTAAGAATCAACCAACTCGACAACACTCATTGATCTTCCACTTCACATTAGACGAACCTTTTTTCATCCACTTATTCAGATGGACAAAATTCGCTTTCTTCATTCCAACAGAAACGAAGTGGTTATCTGATCGTGTGCAAATGATAGAATGCAGTCGAAATGTCTGACTGAGCAGAATGTTATAGATTTATGAACGTCGAGCAGAAAATCTGAAAAAAAGCATGAATTTGGATGTTTGTTTTTTTTTTGAGATGAAGCGTACTCGCCGACCCAGTTTTGCAAAAGATTGAAGTTTGGCTTGTTCAAGCAAATATTCTACAGGTTTTTCTTCACAGATCTTGCTTGAATAGACCTCTTTCTTTTTCAAACTATTTAAGGCGAAAATTTTCTTCAATTTTATACTGTGAAGTGCTTGCATATCATGTTTCTGTCACGTGTAGATCAGAAGTTAAAGGTTCATAGTATCATCATGAGATTGATTCGTTCTTATCTCTAAACTGTATTGTTTTGTTTGCTAGCTCATTGTTTGCTTTTAGGTGATGCGTGGAGGTGCGTAAAGCACACATGAACAATCAGCAGCATGCTTGCCATATGATACTGAACTTTTCAATCATTCTTTTAATTGCTTTCACTGACGTCATTCGTGTTGTGCGGATGAAACAAATGCACTTTTCAGTGGTCTTCCTTAGATTGTCAACAGATCACAACACTGTGAATCATGCAGTCTGTGTAAAAAAACACACGTCTTTCAAACATCAAAAGAAAAACCATTAATTTATCTACGCTACTATCAAACTTTCTCAGTATTAATAAGTGCGAATGACGATTTCGATCTTTGCACTCCGTTCGAAAACGTCTATAAAAGAGAAGACGCTCTCATGCAAGCGCAGATGTAGTTCAGAACTCTGATGAGACTCTTCGTTCATTTCATTCGCAACACTTCAGATCGTCTCGTTCTAAATTTTGATTTGTTCCGCGACGGTGATTGCGAAAGATCTTTTTTTTTGCTGAGATTCTCTCCAGAGAATATTCACTGCACATAAAGTGTTTGAGATGATTCATCGAGGAATAGAGTCGCATTCACAGAAATCTTGCGATATTCAACGATTTTTGATGCTTTTTCGTTGTTTTGGTAGCGTTTAAATGTGAAATCTTTCCAGTGATGCTTCCGAATTGCATTCATCGCCTCTTATTTGATTTTCGAAGTTTATACCATAAACATTCATGAACAGAAGCAAACGTTGTGTGAGTGATCTCTGTCAATTGCGTATTGCTCGTTGCATTTATTACCGCTCACAATACATTCAAACATTAATGAATTTTTACGCGATTGTCGTCGTTGCCTTCTCATTTTGCATGTTCACTGCGTCCAATTCACTTTTATCGAGCAATTCATTTGCATTTAATCCATCCACAATAATTTTTATCGCGACAAATGCTTGTCATAAAAGCCTTTCATGGAAATTTTTACCGTTCATGCTCGCTTCAAACTGTTTTCATATCATATCTGATTGTGAGATATTTTATAGGTGGGCCCAATGGAGTCAATCTTTTTTTTTCGATGCGATTCATTGAAAAAAAAACCTCATTTTTGAATGCTCATTGATATGTTATTTGAATGTGTGTTGTTTTCGTTTCTTTCCATGTAAATGAAAGGCTCAGAGCAGTGAAAGATGTTCAGCACAAGATATAACGCGCAATTCTTAATCAAAACACTGCTCACCTTTGTTTTAACTGCACTCGCTCGCAGTCAATAACTTTCTGCATGAAAGTAACCAAAAGCTATACATGTTGACTTGAGAAATAAATGTCCTAGTATCATGCAATAAGCGCACCAGTCACTTCTCATGCGTCAACATTGGTACTCAAACAGCAAATCGTCGAATCCTCCCATTCACCCTATAGCTAGCATAAGTTGTGATCGTTGATTAATTTAGACGAGAATACGCACTGGCGCCTTTGTGATCAGTGAACTAGATGGATTCATAAATGAGAATATGTTTACTTCGTCATAAAGTTAATGAGATATTTGAAGAAGTGAAATGCGTATGTAAGCACTTGTTTACTTCTAATTGTTCACTATTCGAGAAACCTATCTGTCCGTTTCATTTCCATAATACGCTTAACTCTTGAAGACTTGCGCTCAACGCATTGTCTATTGGAAGCTTCTCTCATCAGTTTTTGAAGCTGTTAGCCACTTGCAAACATTTATTCTGGTCTATTGTTATAATTTCTGTGTTCTACTTCAGATCATTCCATAAGAATCTCAAGGAATGATTTTTTCGTTGAATTGCGATTCATAAGCACATTTTTTCGAAGTGCTGAAATTGTTTTTGCATTTGATTGCTTGCAGACTTTTAATGCAACGATCACATAGTCTACAAAGTTCACTGAAACGTTCCGGATGTCCTTCATCCGGAAAATCGGTACGGTTCGCCGATTGGGATGGTGCATCATTGACACGAGTTCGTCACTTGAGTGCTGATAGCGTGTGTCAACGAACCGAACAACCAAGTACTTCTGATGAGCAACTCGAAAAGACACACAATCAACAAACTAGAGTCAGGTAAACAATATTTCACTATGTTTTCCACGTTGAAAGCAATCATTTGAGGAATTAAGAAACATTTATTCACTGTACACATAAAATAGTTTTTACTGATGACACATTGATAATTTTTATTGGCATTCCAATCTTTCCATTGGCATTCCAAATCTTGCCGTAATTTTATGGTTATATCGTAAAAGTTGCTTATCAGCCAACACATTTTGTGATACTTTGTGACCACTTGTGAAACTTATTTCTAAACGTATCATGTGATCGTTGGCTTGATACGTAATATATGCATGAATTCAGCAGAGCAATATGCGTGATGAAAGGCAGTTTGTTCTCGACAAACAATAGTCAACAAAAAGAAAAACAACGATAATAATATTCATTTCGAAAGCTCTTTGATCATCGAATGACACTGATCGTTGCAGATTGCATTCGTTTTCCTCCAATGGTCTCTTTATCGGTGGCACTGTGAACGTGGTAAATCCCCAATACCGCAACCATTCGAATGAGCTGGTTTGTCTTCTGATACTATCTATCATGTTGTTGTAGCCAACCACAAAACCTTCAACTTCTAAACACATCACTTTGTTTTGGTGACTGTTTCGTTCCACTGCCCACTGAAGTTACCATGCATTCATCATTAAAATAACATAACTATCGTTATCGTAACTATCGTCGATCCGATTTTACCGATATCCAAATGATAACCCATATTCGGACAACCAAATGAAGCATGTCCAAGCCTTTCAAAATCCTTCAAAAAAAATCCTTTGTACTGCCAAATACTCCAGTTTTTTCGCCAAAATATTATCAAATCAAAACTCATATGTGCTCCAACGAAGAGAAAGCGATTGAAATGCAATAAATAGCATACTCATCGTCAGTGCGATTTCAGTCGCTCAACTGGAAATTATGCAATACGGAAATTTATTCACGCTTTCCAAAACTACCACAAATGCACCATACTGTTACATATTGTGATCTAATCATAGATACGAATAGGGAACTTATTGATTTTGAATCGCTGTCGAATATTTTGACACGTCGAATACTTTGACACGTCGAGGCCTTTCTACATCGTCCGCTCAGCAAAGCGATTTTTTCGACACTTTCATGCTAGCTAGCCGAAGCAGTAGCGGATTTGGTTCATTTCCTCTACGGCTATCCGATCACATCCAAAAACTTTGTGTTGGTGTTGTTTGAGATGTCGATTAAGTTGTATAGTCAGATTAATTGAGTGTTCGCTATTTTTAGCTGTACATTTCTGTGACAACTGATAATTGGAGAAGTTTCCAAAATATCCGCGCGTTTCGACATGAAAGTTCAACGAGTGATTTATTTAGTCAGTGGCATTTCAACGCGCACCTATCGGTTAGTAGCAATTTTGTTTATTTGAGTCTTTCGTTTTGAGAGTATGAAGCCAAAATGATCATACATATTCTTTTATACAGTTGGAAAAATGAAGTAAACAATTGGGAAATTGGTTTTAGATGGTTTAAAAAAGGAGTATATAAGTATGCGTCGATGGTTGAGGCAAGATTAAACATCTGTCACATCAAGCTTTCAGTAAATATCCACTGCAAATAACGGAGATACATTGAAATTCGGATGCAAAAATTGCTGCCGAATTCCCATTTTCCAACGCAATATGCTACTTGACAAAGCATTTTGATTGAAACTGCAAATGAGTGTATCCAAAAATACGGCGATCTGTTGACCTTTAGAATACGTGTATCTTAGTATCACTCGCTTTTTAAGCTCAAGTTTCGGTTTATGTAATACTTACTCTAAGATTTACACTTAATCTTTTGCTTACATTAGGTTCAGACCTGCGAAAGAGCGAAATAAAGCAGCAGATAATGCTACACCCACACGATGTTTATAGCTTATCCATCGAGCGATAAAGAGGCGCTCTCTTTGTTTGTTTATTCACATGCATTGAAAAGTGAAGGCGCAATTGCTGTTGAACAGTGATTTGAGAGCAAAGAGCACATTTCTTATCAGATATTATCACTCTGATCGACCGTAAATGAACATGAATTTTGGAAATTGCAGGGATTATATCGTTGGTCGCGATGTGTTATGAAAGTGCAGTACGTTTGCGATGGTCACTTGACAGTCGACGATAATTCGGGTCGTTTTTACCACATTCAACTGGAAGCACCAAAACGACCATTCGATCACTCACGCGAATCAATCCTTTCGGATTTACTCGCGTTCGATCAACTTCTAATTTACTGAATGCATCACCGCTCCTTTAGAGTGCTTCTCGCTGCTTGTTGTGAGTCTGTCTCTCGAACAGGAGTCCTTGTTTTGGTGACAAATAATTTCTCAGTCATGTTTTTTGATAAGAATGTTTTAAACTGGTTCAAGGTACATACATGTGCAAATGTCATCTCAATCAATTTCTCATTGCTAATAATAATAATATCGTTTCTTTCTTTCATTGAAATTCGATTCATTTGTGAGTCTTTATTATCACAGTTCTTTTTACATCCGCAGATAGAATTAATTACATTCATTATTATCGCGTAGCATTCCTATTGACTTTTAATGATGTTAATTCAACTGAAATTTGTATCATATGATGATGAATAATCGAAACACTTCATACGTGTTCAGTGTATAAATTTTTCAACTTCTAGACATAATGGCTGATGACTCACGTTTGCTGTAATGAATTGATAATGTCAGCAATTTGAGTTTTTTCTTTTTCGATTAAGATTCGACTCGTCACTTATCTGCTGTGTTTTGATCATCTTCATCAGCAATCAGTTATTGCTTGATGGATCGAAATCAAAGAACTCAATTTGTTGACACATGTACAAATAAGGTAGGTATGTAATAATTAATCACTGTATTTGATATTAAAATGTAAAATTCCATCGATTGTTGAGATGTGACATACGAGTATGAACAAAGGTTGTATCGGTAAATTATTGTGAATAATTCTATTTCATTACTGTGTTTCCCGTTCAATTGTGTATACGAGTACTGCTGTATGTTCGAATGTTTTAGTAGTATTCATCAAATAACTTTATAATCGACTATACTGTGCTCTATGATGTATTAAAATAAATCAATTTCGATTGTGAACACCAAAATGAAGTCACTCAATGGACTTTCAATAAGGCATTTTATCAATTTTCATTCAAAACTTATTCTAAAATTGGCTTTTATTATTTAACGTACAATTTCATGCATAGGTTGGTTTGCGATTAGTTGTCAATGAGACGATTGCACCACTGAATTTTGTCACAGCAGCGAGTAATAGAAGTTATCGCTGTAGATCGCGTTGATGAGTACTGAAACAGATATGAATAAGTCGCTAAAGCATGCGTTAAGTTGTCCTTTCTTGAGCCGCAACACCAAGCTCAAACCTCGGTCTGGCTATGAACCGAAGCTTACGCACTGAAATTGAGTGAGCCTTTTTTCAAACGAATGTTACTGACAGTGAGTTGCATGACGCACTGATACTTGTTGACACCTTCTCCGAGCTATTCTCGCAAATGAATGAATAAACTCGGCACTTACCGATAAACTTCTGATGGCAGATTTAGTCATTCATCAACGTAATCTCAAATGCTCACGATCATCGGAAATCTGCTCGAAACGCGACAGACTTTAAAAATTGACAGTGTGACTGTCTCATTTCGATGATTTGGTAACGAACCATTCAAACGATAATAAATTGTTAAGTAAACGCACGTGTAATCGTTTAATCGAAGAAAGCAGGTTTTTCAGAACTAATGAAAAATATTATGAAAATTAGCAGAAATTTCGGCAAAAATCTTCTGCGTCTGGGGGAATCGAACCCCCGTCGATTGCTTGGAAGGCAACCATGCTGACCATTACACCACAGACGCTCACATCATTCCAACCTGTCTACTCAAAAATAAAGAAAAACTACGTGTACTTGTTTAATAGAAGAAAGCAGGTTTTTCAGAACTAATGAAAAATATTATGACAATTAGCAGCGACTTCGGCAAAAATCTCCTGCGTCTTGGGGGAATCGAACCCCCGTCGATTGCTTGGAAGGCAACCATGCTGACCATTACACCACAGACGCTCACATCATTCCAACCTGTCTACTCAAAAATAAAGAAAAACTACGTGTACTTGTTTAATAGAAGAAAGCAGGTTTTTCAGAACTAATGAAAAATATTATGACAATTAGCAGCGATTTCGGCAAAAATCTCCTGCGTCTGGGGGGAATCGAACCCCCGTCGATTGCTTGGAAGGCAACCATGCTGACCATTACACCACAGACGCTCACACTAATGATATCTGCTTTCTCAAGCACGAAGAAAAGTTGATTAGATTTGAATTGTTGGAATAGAAAAGCAGAGAGGACTGAAGGTGTGACACTATATATCACAGCAAGTCTCGATCAAGGCTCAGGACGATTAAGTAATAATTACTTTTACAATTTGAATAAACTCCTTTCATGTCGCACTATTAGAAATAACATATTCAATGAGGATATTTAGCAATTTCTGTTTCGATTGCCATCATGTGGAGACGGATCAGATCATTTCTCAACGAGCATTGCACAAGGAATACCATCCTGATGGCTTGTAGTAAAGCTGAAGTAAATTGACACCACAGTGAAGAACAAGGCATTACAATTGCACGCAGAGAAATCACCACTCCATACTTCCATTCCCAGAAGAGAACACTGAAATTGATTCATCGGCAAAGTTCGGAGTGGAGCCATCAAACCAAGAGACAGCTTTATTTGCATGAGACAGGACAATGATCAACAGTTATTGTTGGCATGTTCCTATCGTAGTTCTTGATTATTTGAATCAATTGCGCTGATAACAATCAAATATTTCCTCAACGAAAATTCTCGCACTACGAAACGAATACGCAACGAATGTCGAAGGTTTCACGTCAGTCACGACCGTTACAAGCTAAATCTCACAATTCCATTTGTCACAAACGTACTAAAGGAATGAATGAACTCAAATTGGCGATAGATTTGATTAGAGATCGCTGTTTCATTTTGCTCTGATGATGACTTTCGGGTGTATTGCGCATTATTTATAATATTTGTGAAATGAGGGATGTGGCAAAAGAAGGCTGTGCTGACGTATAGGCAAGCACTCGTAATGACTCGTGGCAGCTGCTGATTAAATGGACACTTCCAGCTCAGAATATTCAAAAGGGCATACTGACTGTTTACAACTTTGACGGCAAAATATGGGAAGAGAGGAAATATGCCACTGGAATAACAGTTCGTTGATTATAAGCAAGATTACTGGCGTTCGATGCATGGAAGCATGGAAGCGCATCCACACAACAGTATTTGTACTTTTTACTTTAGATATCATAATAAAATTCAGTGTACCACATCGAAACATCAACAATAATATAACAACATTCGTATACAATGCATTTGAGAGTAATCGAATAATAAAATGAAATAAGCTAAAATCACGAAATATTTCAACAACAACAGTCTTGAAAAGCAACAATAACAACGCCGTAAAATAATCGATACCAGCCATTCAAATTGATACTACTATCGTTGACGCATTTAGTACATATTGTCAGTGTCGTGAATAAGTGATAACAGCAATGCACATTGTTAGGGTACGCTGCTAGATTGCTAACTGAATTTTATGCAAGGAATTGGAAAAAAATTGAGGAGAAAAAAAATAAAATTCATAAAAGATTGATTTTAACAGAATGAAGTTTCTTGGATATTTTATTCGGTTGAAAAGATTTGACACCGAAACTGATGGATAGATGTACATAAACAGAGATCATGAACAAATAACGTCAACCACACAACTAATAACATGTGAGTCCCACGACTGCTGAAAATGTCATCGCAAAAAAAAGATTTTAAACCCAAGTAAACATCACAATTCTTTTCTGCTGCTCGACAAAAATGTTTTCTCATCACACGGACAAGTTCTGAAGGAAAATGATAGAAAAATTGTGGATGAGGTGCAATTTGCTGGACAGAATCAAATTAACTCGAACGAAACAAACGCTAAAATGTTCAAATTGCCTCGAACGCCAAAAAAAGACAAAACAATAAGTTATGATTCGGTCTCGTTGAATCGTCTTTGATAAACTTCTGATATTATGTAATAATTTGATGTAGTTAAGAGAGACCCGTCAAGAAACGATGAATTCACCACAAATTACCACACGACTACAAGTAAAGAGATGCCGTGAAAACGATATCTCTCTTCAGTTTGAAGCGAGCTTGTTCGAACTTCTCCTCGATCACCGTACTACCCAATGCTTTCGAGGCATTCACCATCTCTCGCAGCAGTTCCTCCAACCGGCGTAAGCATCGAATGATGGAACCTGAGATTCATCTCGATCCATCAACTCATTTTTGTTACAATCGCAACAATGACAATCTCTTTTAATTCACTCAAAAGAACCGAACAAATTTCAACTATGATATTTTTGTTTGCATGAAGATAATCACTCTTGAGCATGATGAATAACCCCCAACAATAAACGTCAAAGCAATTCACCAATAAACGGCCTCAACTGTATGTAATTTGCAAATTACTACGTGAACTGCCATGGTGTACGTAAACAATGAAGTGAAGCACCAACAAACCTTCGAAAATATCAGTTTTCTTGAGAATTTCCGCGAAAGAAGCACCAGAACACCACTGATGAACGACATCCATCATGTGCGGTTTGAACGACTCAACATACTTATCCTCATCTATGTCCAACTTTGATTCCTTTGTTATTTTTGCTATCCTTTTCGCATAACCCTGAAGTTCACTAAACATAAACTCAATCGAACAAAAAACAATCCTCGACGAAAAGTCACTAGGGCATTGAAGACAGAGATTGAATTTCCTATCCTTCCAATTCTTCCGTTTCACTGCCTCAATTTCCCGGAAAAAACACACTCAATATCAACAAAACTATAACATTCGTTCAGGGAGCTATATCAGCAACACCACTTCACTACAATAGGAAAACAAGTGAATGGACCAAACACTTGTACATTATCAAGCTCGTAACGTTAAAGCGGAGCACACAGAACACTCAAATGTAAACAAAAGTATGGATAGACAAGATACCTGCATTGTACGAAGTATACCGCTCAACTCTTCAGCTATTTTTGGAACATTCGCCTTTTCTTCGAACACAAAACACGACAATAATGCCCCCATTTGCTGTGGTGTCAACTCTGTGAACTGTCCACCGAACAACATTTCAGTCAGTAATAATTCATCTGCTGCACTGATTTCACATGCCACACGACCCTTTAAAGTTGAAATGGATGCACACATTTTCTTATAAATACATTTGCTAATGATCTAGACGATTCAACTTCAATCAAAAAAGTTTACACGAATTCGCAACGTTGCAATATGATCTACTTGTAAGATTTTTTTTTGATACTACCAAAACCCTAACCTTTTGCGTAATAACATCACTTTCGTCACAATATTGTAATCTTCTCAGGACCCTTTTACGACACTTCAATTCATCGAGTTGCAGCAAACTTTGCGCTTTCTTTAGCTCACTTTTTGCAACTTTCAATTCAGCCTCCAACTCTAATTTCTCTTCATATTTCTTATAAAGTTGTTTGAAGTTGGCATCCTCTCTAAAATAAACGACATCAGCAAATGAAATAAACCTACAATAACAGAATACAAATCATCGGTTCGCTATCATTTTTTACCCGTTTGCAAAATATAAACGTTGGAATTTTACGCTTAAAATCTGCAACGGAGCACAAAAATTTCCCCTGAAACAACAAATCTCGCTCTTGTCAACAGCTAACCAACCGAATTGGATGTGTTTTCTTTCGTTTCTCTAATGCTTCCAGTCTAGTGATATTCGCTTCCAAAACTGCATCTTTCATTTTCATATCGTTCAGTGGATCCAATCGAGGTAGATTTGGATCGAACCTTCGCATAACTTCCTTAAAAAAATATCACCTCTTATACTTCTGCGCTATATTCAACTTCAATCATTAGTTTCATTTTTACTTGATCATCCCTTCTTCTATTAAATTAACAAAAAAATTCAAACAATACTCCCAACAGACGACTAAGTGGTACAATACACATTTATTTGACTATGAAAATTATTAAATTTAAAAGTGGATTTTTCATGATGACAACTACACTGCGGTATTTATCACATAAGCCTAGGGTCATACTCAAATGAAGATGGACATGCTGAGGTAATGGATGCACCTTGATAGTTCTGCCAATACTTTGCTTTGCGTCACGATTACGTACATCTTGCGGTAACCGGATGCGTACCGCACTTATTTCAGTCACACAATCCAAAGTCATTGGAACTATCTGAAATGCACAACAGATGAAATAATTCAGAATACATAGTACTCCAGAAATACGAATGCAACGTAGCATAACAATAACACTGAAAGTGCTCCATTCAAAATGCTCATCACGTCCTAAACATGAGAACGATGCTCCACACAAAACCCATCACAAACGATCGTTAACCGATACGAATTCCCGATATATACGAAAAATCTTTGACCACTGGATCCAGCTTACAGTCATACAGTAATAAAACAGAACAACCAATGATCGATGAGATTAGCAGTGAACAACAAGTAAACAATGAATGGAACAAGTTGAACTAAAATGACGAACCTCAACAACACCTGCGTCATTTGCAGGAGGTGGCTGCAGCTGCGCGACATTACTGATATCACGAGCACTTTCCGTTGAGATCAGCATTGCTACGTCCAGAATGTAATGCAATTGGCCATTTAACGGATTCACCGGATCTGGTTTCTTATGGAAATTCATTATGGCTGCCCACCCGAAATCTTTTGTTGATGCAACAACCTTGAACGATACGTACTTATTGAACACATATTCAATCGAATTTGATGGAACATAAATGAAGATAATCCAGTAATTGAAGAAATGATTTCTCACATGCTTTATCAGATTTTAATTCGGGCACAATTTGAATTGTGAAAAAAAAACATTAGATCTCATCGTCAGGGCCACAAGATTTAAAAACAGTGGCTAAAATCGCCTGATCAAAAATTTTCTTCTACTTCGATTGTAGTTTTTAAAATTCACAAACAATGTATGAGTATAATGTATTCGCAATCAGCTAAATACAATGCCTTGGGGAAGTCGGCATATGTGGAGATGATAAAATAGCAACAATTACATTTCAAAAAAGAGAAAAACACGAGGAATGTCAGTAAAGGAATTCAAAAATTACATAAACCAATCTGCCGGTTTGCAAGAATGGCACCACAACGGACGGCTTCATTACTGCTTCTCTAATCGACTCTTTAATGCACACAATCTGTTTTTCCAGCTGATAATAACCAGCTATTTCGATTTCTCGATCAATTACTGTCTTCTTTAGTTCTGCTTCTTTCTTCTTCACATCTAAATTTGATTAAATCACGCATTCTGTCATTATGTCAAAACATTGATTACGCCAATATTAGTAAAATTTAACGATCAAAAAACTGCAATAAACGAGGAAGGTAAAGAAGATTGAAAACTTCGAAGACATAAACGCAAAATCCAGAAAATATTGAGATTGATAAATCTAAAGACACAGTAACAACCCTCAGCAGCTTTTGAGATGACCAAGGGCTCAAAAGTCACAAACCAAACGATAACGTTGCTTAAAAAGAAACACGAAAGAAAATGACTATGACCTCATCAACACCTTCACAAAGAGAAAAAAACATACTTTCGTAGAGTTGCGGCAATGCGTCATAGTTTTGGAACTGGTAAAACGAATTTTCAAGCATAAATTCAGGATTGATTCCTTCCACTCGGAGTAGATTCAATACCATGTTATAGGTTAATCGAAACTGTGAATTCAACGGATCTGCGGTTCCTGAAGACAACAACAACAATACTGATAATAACGGTTAGAATCAATTACTATAGACGTTCATGAACAGATAAATCACGGCCCTTTGCGAGAATGAAAATCATTCAAGAAATTGTACTCATTAAATATAATGATGGAACACGATTAAAACCTTTGATGATTTGTTTAGCGATATCTGCTCCCATCTGCTGATCTACCATGAGAATAACCAGACCACGATCGTCTTTTCCTCTGCGACCCGCTCGTCCGCTCATTTGGATGTATTCACCCGACGTTATCCATCTGGATTACGCAATTTGACTTGATTGAATATTCACATTTATCGTTCAACACATGATCAACAATTCTTGAACTTGATGCCTTCTCAATATTACAAAATTTCAGTGTTAATGGAATCATAACCCCGCAAAAATATTTAGGTGGTCGTATTATCAAAAGAGTTCAAAAAGAAAATTGCGTTGGTAAACTCACCGATAATCTTTTCCATCGAATTTACGTGCAGATGTGAAGAGAACCGTACGTGCAGGCATATTCAAACCCATTGCGAATGTTTCAGTGGCGAACAATGTCTTAAATAGGATCATAAAATTTTTGAATTGCTCAGTGCTGAAATCACTCGATTCAATTTTGAATGTTGATAGCGATTCATAGCAATCTCTTCAATTCAATAAAAATTTAATGGATGTTCCAATATTGAAATGGAAATTACTTGCTTAAGTAGTATGCAAACCATCTGATATAGTAGTTCTAAAGTATAGAAATATACCTTCAGAAGTCCTTCACCGAACAGTATCTCAATGACTTCTTTGACAATAGGCAATAAACCCGAATGATGAATTCCAATACCACGCAACAGATACGGTAGAACTTGCCCGATTTGCGGTAGCAATCGATCTTCATCCGACAGCAAACTTATCGCGTTCGTATAGATTTCTTTTATTACTTTCTTGGATTTCTCTGAAATTCAAATTCGACTTTCATCGATATCAGAACAATTTCAGTAATTCCACCCAAGTAAAATACTGCAACGAACCATCATTAAAATCAACGTCTTTCAGCTGTGTGGCATATGCTTCACATTCCTTACGACTGAACGAGAATATGATACAAGGCACCATGTCTCGTTCTTTTATCGTTCGAATTATTTTCATCACTTCAGATGCACCTAAAATAGTCATTTCGAATGAAACGATGTTTTCTTCATTCAATAAGAAGTAAAATCGTTGGCTAACTGAAAACTCTCATTTCACCTCAATGCGAATCACAATACAGTATAAATTCACAAAAGAAAATATCAACTGCTCGACTAAAACAACCCCAAAAAACGTGAGTTAAAAGGAACCTGATGTACCGCCACGTCGTCCTTTAGTCACCTGACCTTTCCCTTCATCTCCGACCGATCGTATAACACTCATTGCTTCTTTGAACTTATCCTCACGAAATTCACCCTAAATCAACTTTGTTCATCTTTTCTCAGTCAATCGCTAATATGATTTTTAAACCTCGTCCGAGAATGTGAATCTGATTCAATAATTATCAAGCATGGGATCATCAACATTCTCAAGTTCAAACATGTTCAAGAAAATTATTTCAGCACAAAAAAAACTTCTTTGAAAGAGACGAAAATGAGCTCGAGGGTAATCACCTGAACATTAACCACTTCATAGAGCCCAGCACCACCAGCCGGGTATACGAAGTGCTGCAAGGGAGTGGGACGATAATCAGTGTAGACCACATGCACTGGCTGCTTGTGCAAGAACACAATCCAATCTGAATTAATTGATTGATGGTGCCGATTCACTCAAACTATTTACAATTTAATGAACTCAACTTCTGATGAGAACATAATTAATTCCAAAACGGCAAAAACAATCAAAATTTACGCATTCCATCAAATTTACGTCTAATGCAAACACGATAATTTAATACACAAACACGATAAAAACCATGCAAAATTTTCAAATTTCAATGCAAAATACTCGGTGAGCAAATATTTTGGAAGGTAAGTTTTGAAAAAATAAAGCGAAAAGATGAAATAGAATCTACGGGAACCATAGAATCATCGCAAACCTGCAAATTGTCTCGCATTTGGGATTGTAGCCGACAGGAAAACATAGTGAACATTGTCGGGCAACAGGATGATTGTCTCTTCCCATACAACACCTCGTTCTACAAATCCCAGAACATCTTACTTGGGAATATCAATCATGAGAACAAAGATAATCGAAGAATGAGACGAATGTTTTTTGTTTCCCAAAAGGATCGATTCTCTTGTTGCTCAAAATAATAAGATAATAATGACCTTTATCACGCATATAATGTATTTCATCGAAGACAACCCAACCAACTTCACGCATTATCTCCGATCCCTTATAGAGCATAGAACGCAGAATTTCGGTTGTCATCACTAAACACGACGCATCTGGATTCAGCGTTACATCGCCAGTCATTAGACCAACATCCTTGAATTCATCACGAAAATATATTCAATACAAAAATTGCATTCAAAAAATAGTTCCCAAAGTTTCTGCAAGCAATTTCCATTCAGGTATTTTAATGAATGGAATAGCCACAAAATCAGATCTTCACTATGAACGAATAATTCATCTCACATCAGTTCAATATCTCCCGAAATTATAAATAAATAATCGAAATAACCGAAAAATAACCGAAAATTCTTCTTGTAATTCACGATATTTCTGATTTGAAAGTGCCTTTATCGGTGACGTATAGATAACACGCTGCTTATCGGTAAGAGCCAATGCGATCGCATATCTGCAAAATAAAATCCATTTCATTAAAACCTACAATAAGAGTTCAAAAATACGACGCGAATATCTATTGACATAGAACGAGATAGGAAGAATTGGTAAAGATATGTTGAGCTTGAACAACGGATTTGTTTATTCGCCAGATCACATCTGAAGCGTATTCCCATCCGAGACTAACATTCAACCGATCATAACTTCTCAGATTCCTGAATCTAACTCTGCTTGCTATAGCTCTCGTCGGAGATTTGAACTCTTTTCTGAGACTGATTTAACTGGTCACTCATGCACATCTGAAGTGATACTACTTCGTCTCCTCCTTCCCTTCACCCGTTACAACTCTAACAAAGTTCGATTCATAGATACAAGCCGGATCATAGCTTGGCTCAGGCTCACAACATTAATGATATCGGTACATCACTCGGTTTCAAGCAAAACTTTCCTGTTCGCGGAGGAAAGTTCTGCTGAAAACCGAGTGAGTATCAATATCATTAAAGTTCCGTTCAAGAATGTCATCCAAAAAAAAATCACAAAACAAGCAAAACTCACAACGCAACGACTGTTTTACCAGCTGAGGTATGAGCAGAGACGAGAACTGATTGAAGGTTGTCAATACAAGTTATCGCTTCCTTTTGAAATGCATCTAGTTGGAATGGATACTTTTTCACAGGCACAGTTGTGCGTGGCTTTAACGGTGTATATTCCATACAAGCCGGAACGACAACCTTAAATTCATTAATACAAATGACGCTAACAACAGAAACTTACAATCTACCCGGTCTTGGGAATCTGGATTGTGCAAAATCCCTAGTCCTCAAGTCCATTCTTTTCTCAACAAGATCTTTTAATTGAAGCTAATTTCAGAAAACTATCTCATTTAAGTCGCAGTAATTTTATAAAGTAGGTACATATTATATTATATACATATTATATTATTATTGTATTATACTACTTTATACATACTGACATGCGAATAAAATATTATTATTATTATTATTACATAAAACGAAACAAAAAAAGAACCAACTTCATGAGAGCAATTTCCCTCAGTGGCCAACGAGTGGATGACATTCCGCTGAAGTGATCCAACACCGATTTTATTTTTGTCATCGTCTCCGTCCTCTTCTGGTACATCTTCATCGATACGCACCTTCTTTATCGAATCATCTACAGTTCAGTATCATTTTAGTCGCAGTTTATTGAATGTCTTTAAAAATGAGGCGACTATTTTTTCACAACACACAATCCTTATCATTCCTATCAGTGTCTAAATCGAACGAAAGAAGAATGAAAATGACGGAACGATTCCAGGCTGTTCCAAGTAAAACGTTTCGACCATGTTGAAAAATTCGCAACAAAACCGACCATCTAAATCTTTATCGGTATGCCTCTTCAAATTAACCGCATCAGCTTCGCCAGCGGCCATCCGAGCTAAGAACGCATCCGCATTACTACGACATTCTTCTTGTCTTTTACGTTCCACCTGAAAATTCAAACAAACAAAATTTGATGCAACCAAACCTGAAATCAAAACTATAATGGCTTAAGTGATGAAATGCTTTCAAATCACACGTTTTAGAATCATTTGCAATGCAAACAGCTACTTAAAATATGAATCTATGTGAATCTAAATTTATTGCGAGAATCATTGTTTGCATTCAACTGACCTTTTGCATCAAATCCTCGCCATTTTTGCTACTGGCACCTTGATCTTTGTGGTGCTCACTTACATTTGCGCCAAATGCACCGAATAAATCGTCATCCATTTTCTCTGACACAACTGAAAACAGTTCAATCAGTTGAATTTATTCAGTACGTCTTCATACTGGTGTGTAGAAACAGTAGAAGAATCGTTCTTGAAATAAGACATGATTATGAAACATTAAGTCAAAAGCAATAATCAAACTGTTGCGTTTTTATGCTAGTCACTAGGACGTTTTCGAACCTTTTACGTTACAATTTATAATTGTGTAATGAGAAAAACGTGAAAAGTATAAATTTTAAAAATTCATCAATAGACTTAGCGGAAATTTAATAACCAACTTTTTATGAAAATTTAACGAAGGAGTAAAAAATTCAGAGATTATTCGCACCGTGTTCAAAATTGTTTCCCTTTTGAGACCCTTCTTTATGATAAAGAGAATTGCATTTGAACAAGTTAAAGCCCAAATAAGTTTGCCTAATAGTGTAAAATTATTAGTGATGGCATCTGACCGACGGTCCGTCTGGATTCCAGCTCTTGGAATGATGAGATTTCGAATCGGTCGGATTCTGGCCGACTAGGAATTTCGCTCGGATGCCATCATTAAAAATTATTACTGATGGTTGGATACGACGATGTAGGTTTGAATCTCAAACAAGAAAGGAATGGGAAATTATAACTAGTTCCCAACTTTGGAAGCATTTCATGGGAATGTGGCGATTGTTTACGTCGTAAGAGAATTACTCGAAAATTACTGGATAGAAACTGAAATCGTTGAGCAATATGGGAGAGTAACCTAAAACATGTTCGCTCACCAAATCAAAATCAAAGTTGAAATTTCTTAAAAGCAAATGATTCCCAGTGATGTTATTGTTAGTTATGCAGAAAGAAGGATGCCAGGGAAGGAAGAATGTGATATTGGTGATAACAGAGGAATTGTAATTGCTCATAAATAGATTAACAGAAACTGATCAGTTCGTATGCAATAATCTTTAATATTTTATGCATGCTTTTCGTTTTCTCTTCAGTTTATTTCACTCAGTCTACACCTGAGCTAAGGGATCCAGACTCCATAGCGGTTCTTGAGAATGTTATTTTCAAGAAATCAATCGTTTTAAAAACGGAAACTTCAGACGGTGCACCGAGCAGGCACTTTGATAATCCGACAGTCGGTTTCAAACGGTTATCCCGCAGAAATGAACGGGTGAAAACGCGACCGAAAAATGCAGATTGTAAGGTGGAAGTGATCGCTTATTCAAGAACCATTTTTAAAAATTCTAGTTTGGCTGAATGCGGCAATGCTGCTCTATTCCAGATGGTACCTTGTTATCAGCACTGATTATGACTGAGGATGGTAATCAAGCCTGCACTTCGTTTGTTACCATGTGAACATGTGTCAAATAAACAGCTATCTTTCAGTTTTACTTTACTATTTTTAATTTGCTTTACTATCAAAAATTTCCAGTACATTCAATGTTGAAGTCAACTGGAAATTAATATCGCGAATGGCTCATAATTGGATGCAATGGATGAGCTGATATGACTCGGAGTAATCTGATTATTCAAAGTGCCGGAATGAAGAGATGCACTCTTGATTGTTGTTTAGTTGTGAGCACTTGAGTGATGAGTTTATAGCTGTTTGTGGCTTGCGAGAATCTTTAATAAGTTGAACTCATGAACGCTGAACTCGATTAATATTTTATGCTTTTCGTTTTAATTCAGATACGCTTCAACACATCACATATTGTTTATTGGGCGAAATTGATGAATACTTTTTCTTGGAATTGAGATTATGATCGGTGTCTCGTTCTGTCTTTATTACATGTTATGCACCTTACCTCGCTCTGCTTCCGAACACTTTTGGTATGGAAAACATTGTTGAAAACTTCATCCGTTTCACTGAAATCAGTTTGGCAGCAGTTCCCCGTCATGAGCATTGAACTAATGACAACATCCGAAATTACGAAAAAGGACTGGAAAATTCTAACTAACGACGAATAAAGCGATTTGCATCTAATCACGATAATATTTTTCACTTTTCGTTTTCTTTTGTTAGAACGAAAATTTTTGCTTTCTTTTATGCTATTATATCAAAATTCTACACCTCAACATTGAAACACCTCAACATTGAAACACCTCAACATTAAAACACCTCAACATTGAAACACCTCAAAATTAAAACACCTCAACATTGAAACATTGAGGTGTTTCAATGTTGAGTGAGTGATATGCCTCATCAAAGTCGAACTCTGATTTACCTTTACAGCTTGAGTCATACAATGAATAATTTTATTCAATATTTATTTTATTTAATATTTAATATATAAACGTATAGTTTTATTATACGCACATGTATTTATAAGTATTTAAGGCATTAGTCGAATATGCGTAATCAGAAAATCGCACTGTTGATTTAAAAGGTGATAACATTGTTCCATAATCAGCTCACCTCACCTACTTCTACTACTACCACTTCACTGGTAATTTGCGTCTCATTAAAATTGCGGTGATTCGTTCGATGGAGATAAGCCACGTTCATATCTGGCTTTATGAAGTGCAGCCAATTTACCTCTTGCCTCAGTCAATTCACGTTCTTTTCGAAGCACTTGTTCTTGTGCATCCATAACCTATAAAATCATTTCTCTCAATTGAGACTATAAGATATCATAGGGTATTACATGAGTTATGCGCCGTACCTGAATTTTCAACACAATTGAATCCTAGTCTCTGTTCTCTACATTCTTCATTTTCTATTAAAACTTTCTGAGATTGATTTTGAGACAACTAAGGCTAACCTGAGCAATACCAGACACCATTCGTTGGGATATAACCAAGGTTCGTTCATCTTCATGAATTGCTGATCGTGCAGCTTGCACGAGATGTTCAGTAGCTGTTTTCACGGCGTGTCCAGCTGACTGCAATCGTTGCATTGCACGACTGTCCAAATCTGATTTTACTTTACATGCAACCAGAAGATGTGCTGTTGAGGATGCCACCTGCAATGCAAATTTGCCATTTGAAATGAAGTGCCTTTCTTGAACAACTCACTGCAGCAAACAATCACTTTTCTTACAGCATATATACGTTGTTTTACCAACAATTTACATTGACAGACATGAGAAGATGAGATGTCGAACCTGTTTGGCCGCAGAAATGAGTTTCTCTTCAGAAGAGTGTCCTTGAACTAAAGCATTAGCTGCTTCGCAAAGTTGATGTACTGCAGCGGCCACCAGGCGCGCTGCTGATATGAGTCCTTCTGACCACTGGTAATCATCAGTAGCAAACGCTGGATGTGCTTCTAGTCTTCAACAAAAGATAATGAGCAATACTAAATAATCATTCATTCTAGGAAAAAGTTTCTGACTGACTCAAAATGTAGGAACAAGCATTCTTTCTTTTCAACAAACTCAAAGCAGAAACGGAGCATGCTTATGACTACTGGAAGTGCCTGGGGCTGCCAATGTGGACATAAGTCACAATCAGGAATAAAAACTTCGAACGATTATGGATGAATTATCGCAAATATTAAAGAACGACTTCTCTGGATAACTAAAAGCAATTCTGAAGTGATTTACGATGACAGAAAAAAGTAAGGTTTATAATGCGATATTATCATACTCAACTTCAATAAATGCACAAGACATTGCATAGATATTAAAATTGAGTCGAAATTTGCACACACCTTCCCTGAGCGACTAACTCGCGCTGTGCAGCAGATGCGGCTTTAACAAGTGTCTGAACAGCACTTGCAATCGACTTGGCTGCCGTAAGGATTTGTTCGTCAAATGTCAACGATTCATCGACTTTCTGAATTGTTCATTCAGTTTACGTATTGCATTTGAACAGCATTCATTCTATTCGATAACTATTTCACTTCACAACACAGTGAACGCCACCCAACGGACAGCAACATACAAAATCCTCTTCGATTCAGTAATCGATAAGAATCATACAAAAAAACATTCATTTTGACTGAATCTTAATTAAAGAGAATCGTGAATGACGATTATCTGCTACATCTCGTTAATAAGTAATAGTTCTGTGATGGTAACTGCCCATGTAGAAACAAAGTTTACATTATTTTAGGTGAATGCATCGAAAACATAAAGTTGAGAGCAATGTGATAGCGAGCAATACGCATCAATAAGATACAACAGAAATCGTAGCACATAAACTGAAATAATACATATAATTGGCAGCAAATTTACGTTTTATCAGTTATAATAGTATGATAGTTGTTAGCTGCAGCAAACGTGATAAGATCACGAAATGGATAGAACAGAACTGAATAAAATAGAATAGAATAGAATAAAACATTTTCAAGGTGATTTCCTCTTTGATCTCCGGATCAGACTGATTGAAATATGGTGCACTGAAGCGGGGAGGGGAAATGGTGTTGTTGATAGTAGATGCCCGATGCATTGCATAACGATGATACGTCTGAGATACTGGTTGACAAAAACCCAACCCAAGAATACCAGACATATCAACGCTGCACATGCTTGTGCCAGTTGTTTAATTTTCGTGTTTGTCACAGATACTCTTGCCGAGTAAAACAATACGACTGATTTGCTTATGAGCAGCAACATTTGAAGTAAACAATAAATACTGAAGAACACGATGCATAATTGTTGAAATATTGCGATTGCAAACGACTTAGATTCGATGCATTCATTCATTTAGCTATTACAACGCAAAACAATAATTGATTTCACATACTGAATATTATCATCTCTGGGATGCATTATTACATAACGTAACTGTAAAATGAACGAAGTAAGCTTACATGAACGTGTCTTGGCCTCAGCTGTGCAAGTTTAACAGCAGCTGCCTCAATAGAGTTGGCCGCTCCAATGAGTTCGTTTTCTGCGACAGCTGTGGGATCTGACGGATCTGACCACGAATCTCCTTTCAGTAACTCTCCACAGTTGGCTAGTTCACCAACTACCTGAAAAAAAAAACTTGCATGATTAAGAGCGCTCTTTCGTCAAGCATATATGGATATCACGATGCTGTGATCGAGTAGAAATTGAAAGAAAACGATAGGAAATTGAGATAACTGAATGTGAAACAAGGAATGAAAATGAACAGGTGAGTGAAGGATGAAGAAGATACCTTCGCAACTCTCCTCGAAGCATCCAGAAGAGCACTACGAGCAAGAGGATCGTCAGATCGCACCAGAAGAGTTTGTAAAGTTATGAGTAAAGATCGTACTTGGACAGCTACTTCACGACCGCAATCCAATGTGTGATAACTGCAAAAATCAACCAATCAAAATACGTCTAATAACTGTGTAATTGCTCCGAAACATAGATACCATTTTATAAGTGGACAGCATGAACTTGTGAATAAAGGATAAATATTGTCAACTGAAAAAGAAATATTCTTCGAAATGAAAATGATTCTGATAGCGAAAAGCTATGGAGAAACTGTCAACGAGAGAATATTTTGTATCGAAGAATTAACTTCATTAGAAAACAAATATATACTGAAGCGAAACGAAAAAATGATCGTACCGTGCCTCAACTGAGTCTGCAGATTGTGCAGCTGCGCGTGTTGTTGCCAACAGATCGCAAACCGACTGTCTAGCAAGATTCGCTGCCGCGATAACGTCACTTTGTTGAAGTGTCTGTGCTGCAGACGCAGCCCTTGATGTTGCAATTGTTAGTTGCTTGGTTGAACGAATCACATCCTCTGCTGTTGCTGTACCTAAAAAGTTCTCCTGCTAAGCTGCCAATTTCTGAACTTTTGCAGTCGAATCACATAGGATCGTTAGTTCGTATCCCGAATGCGGACAGCAGTTTCATCCGAAGTTGAATAATCGATCAATAAAGATTAGCAACAATCTCAGTCGACACCACGATAAACAAAAAGGAAAACAAAAAAGTTCCAATACACACACACACACCTCTGGACGGAGCCTCACCACTATCGTATAAACGAATCTCTTGACCGATAGCCTCGATCGCTGCTTCGAGAGCTCGTGTACCTCGTTGATGTTCGTCTTCTACCGTTTTTACTGTTTTCAGCAATGAAGTTACATTTGTTACCATTAACTGAACACAGTCGTCATTATGAAAGAGTTGCTCGTTGATGATGTGATTATTCAATGTTGATAATGATCAGTTCGTCTATTGTTTTTAATTTGAACAGCTGTTACTAGTATTGATTGGCACTGTGTATCCAGCTATTCACCCACCCACTCAACTGCCACTGATCAAATTAGTTTCGAGCCGTTCAAGGAACAGAAACCAAAAAATTTTTATTCGTTTGCATTCTATAAACAAACAAATTCGAAGAAATATTACATGAACTACTTCATCGCTCCAACCGAAAAACAAAAAAATCGCTTCCTATTCGTCAACAAACAAACATTATCAACCGCAAACAAAATGGGACGACTGCATTGAGAACAAATCAAAACATTCTCACTTACAATATATCTACGAAAAGTTAAATGGCTGTTTCGAAAAAACATTCCATTACATACATTTCAATCAAACTGATTTACGATCTCAATGAATCATCAGCAACACAGAAGCGATTTTCCAATCTACTCCTATCTCCGAAAAAAATTTAATATCATAAAGGGGATACGTATGAAAATAAGAATGCAAACCTTTGCAGCCTCTTTGAGATGACTCATTGCAGGATCATGAAGTGAACGTCCGGATGCATTCTTGGTTGCCTGGATTAGATTCGAAAGCGCTGCAGCCACATCGCGTACTAAAAACAACAGAAAGCAAGTGCCGAAGCAGTCTGACGCACTTACTTGAGTTGTGAAGCACATAATATATCCGAGATAAGCATAACGAATTAATTCACTTACCAGCATGAATAACCATCACTTGCGCCTCGGCGTTGTCCGACGACAGCGAAACGGCTCCGTTTTTAACTGCATCCGATAGATTCACAATCGTTCGAACAGCATTCTGCGCTGCAACCGCCAACTGCTCCTGATTTGATGCTGCACCAGCGACAAGAGCTTTAGTATCCTCAACCAACGCTTTCGCTGTTTTCAGTATCGCTTCTCTTAAATGGCAAAAAAAAAATGCACGTAGTTGGGCAAATACAATCCTGGTCAACATATTATCCATATAGCTGTTTGATCTAGGCTTACGGGCACCCATCAGCAGAGTAGTAGTCAGTGACTGAATCTATCAGATACAAATGAAAAATCACCGATGATCGCCAAATTTCTCGCTCTCCTTCTGTGGATTCAATGAACCGGCAGTAGCGAACATGATCGTTGTGTCAAGATCGCCAATGATGCCGGATACGGTATTAGCAGCATTGATACATGCTTGAGTACCTTTAGAACCTTCATGTAGTGCAGCTAATACTTCTTGAACTCGTTCTACAACGGTACGTGACCCACGTGAAAGATCGTCTAGCAAACGCTGAAAATGTTTATAGTTGTCAGATGTTTGCTTTGCTATGCTGATGACACGATAGTGTTCACTTACAATAATATTTTTACATGTTTTCGTAAAATCAAAAATGCAACAATGCACATTTGCAAATACATACCTTATCTTCAGGATGCGCTCTACGTTGTCCAGCAATTTTAACGACCTCTATACAAGCTGTGCCCAGTTTCTGTACGGCAACACGAAGTTTTTGGGCAAGATTCGGAGATGACAACGTTGCAATTGCAAGTCTTGATTCTGAGGCCAAATCAGAATATCGTTCCGATAATCGAAGTGCTAATGGACCGAGTGCCTCAACTTCAGTCATCGGCATATCAGTTGCAATACGCGATATTTCTTCTAAGGCACTCATCATGCGTGTTTGCGCATCTGTAAACGAACCAGCAGCGCTCGAACTGCTTTCGTCAGTGAGTGCGATTGATCTTGAAATATTCTCAACAACACCGTGAATTACACCCGCTTCAGATGCCATACGATTCACGTTACGTTGCATATCAACAATTGCATCACGCAACTGAGTGGCACTTTCGTCAACCACCACGTGCAGATCACGAGCTTTCGGATTGCCACCAGCATCTTTACAAGCGTAGATCATTTGAAGTTCAGCCTCTACAACAGTCTTGCACTGCTCGAAGAAAGTGCTCTGCGCCTTAGTATCGTAGGTAATCGAAGCTGCTTGAACACAAGACTGAACTAACGGCTCTATTGCAGCCATATGTTCTCGCACGCTATGACCTAAACCTTCTGAATGGCCGACTGCTGCATCTCGAAGTGGTTCAATTCTGAAACGATTCACATCACAACTCAATGCATTCATAAATTCAGTTACGCACATACGTACTGATTCACTCATCTGCTTTTCATATAATACTACATATTGATCTGAGTTATTATAATTCATCAGAATCAGAATTCTCGATAAACAAAGGAAATTTGATTCAGGTTCACTATGTATTTGCGAATAAAAAGCCAAAAGACTTGCTTTGCAATAAGTTCAAGCAGCATCAAACAGTACTGACCTGTCATGAAGTGATTGACATGCGTGTAATATTTGTTGGTGGACTCGCTGTTCAGTGACGCTACTTCGCGGTAACTGATCTTGATACGCATCAATTGAGGCACGATCTATCTGCGTTAACATCTCACGAAGACTTATTATTGCACTATCCAAATCAGCCTTAAATCAACTATCAATTACGTTCGGAGACCATCCATCCAACTGAGTTCTGATAATGCATGAACAGATCACAAGGAACTTAAAAGTGATTAAATGTGAAAAACTAATAATAAGGACCCACTTGGCCAGGTGCCTTTTCACGTATTGCTGCAACGAGTCGTTTAATGCTTTCACTAACGACCTTCGAATTATCGGCGAGTCGTTGCCATGTAGGCGCATCAGTCGGGGAAGCAGCCAACTGTTTTGCAGTACTGTAAATACATAGGAATGAATAAATTCGACTGCACTGCATCAGATAACTCACAATCAGAGCAAATACACCACTCACACAATCATATCACAGCTTGCATCAAGCATGTGTTTAGCAGAATGAAGGATGGATCTTTGAGCATCCGATCCCGAAACAGATATCTTCGCTGGAACAGCTGCGAAGTCTGGATTATCTACGAATGTTTCCAGTTGCTCGGCAGCCGTATGCAGTGAATGAGCCGCTTCAGTGCATTCTTGCTGGTGGCGTTCACTGCAGAAGTAATTCAGTTCATATATGACGATAATAAAAAACAGTACGATAAAAATAATACACAATGCGATCATATGTCAATTCATAACGATACCTACCAAAGCAGTAGGAAGTCATTTATTAACTCATTTCTAGACAACCATTGAAATTCGATAACTTTTCATGATCTCTATCAATAATATATCTATCATCGTAGTCATACGATTTGAAAGCACTGAACAAAACACATTGCAAATATTAAGTAATTATGCAAAGAATAAATTTAGCGATAATAAGTACGTGAAGGAGCTGTCTAATTGTTTAACAGATGTTATCAATGAAGCAGTCGATGATGCCACATCTCTGGCACAATTAATGAACTGTTTCTTGACATTCACATTGGAAGTGCGTTCTGATGCTTCGCGGCATAGATTCGCTAACGTCGATGTATGTTTGGCCACCACAGTCGCATCCTTCAATGAACGAACCTACATGATGAATGTTCTTTTTTTAAAAGCAATGCACATTTGAATTTTTGCACATAAACTCAAATAAAACAGAAACAAAAAAAGCGCTACACTCCGCATAAGATGATTCTGACAATAACGATAAATAGCAATTGCTCAAAAAAATATCCACAGCACTACGAGAAACAATTGCTGATCATTACCAGTATGCATACAAACGAATCAGCTCTGTTAAACCGCTAAGTTAACATTTGACCATAAAGTGAACAACAAATCAATGAATCACTAAACAACGTAAACATACATCAAGTATTTGTTGTTGCGTATATTCACTACGTCGAATACGTTCGCAAATTTGTTTTACCAACTGAACAGAACGATCACATTTGGCTGTATCGATAATAGCCGCACGTCCTGGTTGACTTCTTGCATCTGATACACCAACCAAATAAGCGCTCTGCAAAATCATTCTAGTAGATGACCAAACGGTCCATGAAACGAGCAATTAAGCTGACGTCCGAATCGAAAATCTTGACATTTAAATAAAGCGAGAATAAAACGTCAATATGTGATGCTACAAACCTGTGTTGCACCTTCAGCAAGCCCACAAACCGCATTTGACGCAGCACGAACACTTTCACATAGCAATTGTGTATCCTGACTTTTCGCGTGTCTTGCAATACCCGTCATACCTTCACCAAGTCGTTTCGCTTGTTCTGTTACCGAGTCAAGACTTTCATAATAGCCTTCACTATTCACTGGTAAATTTGCACGTTCCAGCATGTATCGTACTGACTGAAGATGAATATTTTAAATACAGAACACTTAGTAGATATTCTTACTTTACAAGCAAGCAGTGTCAGAATGTTATCAGCAAATAAACACTGTGAAAGTTAGACACCTGTATTTGTCTAAGAGCTGCTTCACATTCACGTTGCCACGGTGCTTCTCGAACGACGCTTTCAACGATCGCATTGACAGATTCAGTCAACGACCGGGTTGATTGGGATAATGCTTGTAGAGCAGTGGCGTTGGCAGAGTCTAACGACGCATTGTGAGTACGCACAATAATATTAATGGCTTCTTCTCGCACTTCTTCCAAGTATGCAATACACTGCTGGCGTTGTAATGCATCTGGCTGTTGCTGAATCGCTTGAGCAACCCCCGTGTGGAATTCGGTATACGAACGTACAAATACGTCAACTGCAGCCGACTGCTCTTGTGCCTCGAGCTTAACAGCCAACTGCGAACATGATTCAATTAGACGTGATGCAGCTATGCGCAAATCGACTGGAGCCGCTGTTTCGGAAACTCGATAGGAGCGAATTTGGTTGATTGCTTTTTCGATATGTTGGCTGTCGGGAAGCGATGAAAGGCACTGGCGTAATGAAACAGAAACTGTCCTGGTTGCTTCAGCGAGTTGCTCAGCAGCTGCATTCTCACGCACTCGATCGAACACACGACCCGAATCATGCACCACTGAGCGTGCGGATACGATAAATCTCTCAATGGGTGTATCATTTCTGGTCGCACAAACACCATGAACAGTTGAAGTGAATGACCGTAACGACTGAGCCACTTCAACTGCACTCGCGCCAGCATGTTGACGATCACCACTGGCTGCCGCACTGACCATCTGCGTCAGCGTCGATCCAACCTGAATGATTTGACGCAATGTAATATTCGTTCTGAGTTATTACAACAAACTTATTATAGCGAGTTAGCCATGAAATGGTTCATTTTCAAGTGTTTATTACGAACCTGTCTTGCTGAAGCCATTAGCTTAGATGTGGCAGTTTCAGCAGATTCACCTGGAACCGTAATAAGCTGTCCATTTTGGGCAGCATGTGAAATTTGCATCAATTCATTGTCAAGTTCATTGATCAAATCTTCGGAATGTTGCAGTTGCATATCAAAATTAAGTTGTTGAGCATTGTTGAGTGCAACGCGGAGTTCAGCCAACTGAGTGGACAGCTGTTGACTGGTGGACTGTAAATGATTTGCTACGTGTTGTTCACCTACCGATGGTACCGTTTGACGTGCCACTTCAACCAGACGAGTTGCCGGTCTCAACACCTTAAAATGCAATACCTTCTGTAAAGAACATGCAAATTTATTGATCACTTATATTCTAGCAACTGAAAGGAATGCCAATTCAAAACCATTATCATCACCAGATCAAAAGCGAGAGTTTACATTCACCGTTATCAATCTCCAGCAAAAATTTCGTTCGAAGAATAAGAATCGAATGCAACTCATTCCATTATCAATCCCATCTCCTCTTCATCCATAACTAATAGACCACATTCCTGAGGAGTTCTATCAAATTTTAAAACAAAACTCCACTCAATCAACTCACTCATATGCATCATCAATAAAACGTTCATTTGAGATCGAGACGGCGAGTCTAATTCATTGAAGCACATACTCGTATCTCTGCGTATTTCATTTACTTGCTCATTCATTTTGTTGTGAAACTTCGAATTTCATCCCTCGACAAACGTGCAATTTGCATACTGCTTATAATTATACTTGCACTTTAAAGTTGATATATATATCTTATATGTAGTAATTCCCTTGAAAGAGGGATTTATTGTCATCATGCATGCATTCCAGTCGGAACCAAGTTGTCGCCATTACTTTGTCAGATGACGAAAAAAGAATGATGCGAGTTCATGCACGAACACTTTAAGGACAATGAATGAATATCGCATTGTCAGCTATTTCATCAGATCATCCATATGTGAAGATCACTCCCTTTTCTTGTCGAATTCACATCATATATTGAACCTATGATCATCTTCCCGTATCCCCCCACCCAAAAAAAGAAACATCGTCAACGGATCCGGCAAATCGACTGTGAACGATAGCGCTTGTGAAAAAAATACGATTTATTGAAAAGCATTCACGTGAAACAGCACTAGTGTACAGTGAAATGCTATTATGGCAGTGCAATTCGAGTTAAACCGATTCAAAAAAAAAGAATAAGTTTTGATAAAATACTATGGAAAAAGTGCCGATAGGATGTCACTGTCATCATGTACGTGGTTTTTAAAAATCTATTTCGTCATTGTTTTCACAGAGATGCTGATATGAAACTGAATCGAAAAATTATATAAGCACAAAGTTAGCCCTTTCTTTTGCAGAGGCAAAATCATTATTTTTTTTGCAAATAGCATTAATTTAAGTTTATTGAAACCACAATGCTGCGACATCATACCGGAACGGGCGACAAGAAATGAGTGATAAACATCACATGCTGTGCAGATTGGCAAGAAGAAGTCTATACATTTGAAAGATTCGCTTCATATCACGAAAAGCAAAAAAAAAAAGAGGCTGACATGTTGGGTTGAAAGAACTCCAAGATGCTGACTGGTTATGATAAAAAACCCTCCCTTAAAACTGCTCGAACTCCAGTAATTTTCTACCGAATTTATCAAACATTCACCAATTTATTATCTACTAGAAACGAAGAAAATATTGAGAATAACTAATCTTAACTCATGGATATCGTATATTCAAATCTGCACAAATGAATGATCAACTGGTCAAGAATGAATTCACTTTCAACCCAACACGCATTGACAAAACGAAACGATCACAAAGCGATAGAAAAAGAGGCAAAAGAAAAGCGATTGTTGAAGTGGAGGAACATGTTTACAGGTACTAAACAATTCACCTATCAATCAGATAATTTTATGCTATCTGAGGTTGATATTAATGTTTATTTAATGCTTCTGTTCAAGATCACATAAGTGATCAATCGAATTAATGGAACAAACGATCGAAGATGCATAATTATATATTGACACATGCATAATTATCAATTCATTTTTTCAACCTTTCCTTGACAAAACTCGACTACGATTGGCTCATTATTCACAAGAAAATTCAAGTAGCATTCAGCAGGTGCGTGAAGAATGCAAATAAACTGGACCACAAAGCTTTTTCAGCAAAGAGACGACTGCGAAAGCAATGTCAATCCTTATTCATTCATTTACTAATTCAGTAACTGCAGAAAAAAACTCATCATATACTAATATGCAGATATTTGAATGAAGTTTGCTGAAATACTACATAATCAAATGAACAAAAAAATATTATCAAAACTAATATACTACCTGCTGGGTATCGCGAATCAGATTACTTTGTGCACGGAATTTATCACCAGGTGAATGTGCCGATTGGCTTTCTCGAATCGACGCAATTAGTCGTGGAACATGCTCTGCAGTTTCAGTGCATTCCACCACAAGAGTCTCCGTGACGGTCGTTGATTGAATATGCTGCTGACAAGCATTTGCTGCAGCTATCGTTTGGGTTGCAGCCGCTGCTGCTTGTTTTGCTGCCTTCAATCAGGTGTTTTTCGAATTTGAATTTCATACGTGTTCATTGCACAATCTCTTTTCATCGACAGACAAGAACATATCATTCGACATTCAAGAAGAGAACATCAAGTGATAAAGACTGACAATCATCACGCACTTCTATTTATGTATTTTGAACTGCGCCAAATTGCTTACTTTAGGTCCAAAGCTTTCTGCTTAGTATAACTTTTAATTGTTAGTAACACAAACATACATTTCGCACTGAAATCTTCATCAGATTCGCCTTTGTTTGGATATATTTCCAAGTGTGTATTAATGAGAACATTACACGATTTGAGTCATCCACTCCCTTACCTGTTCAAGATGTTCCATTGTACGTACAGACTGTTCCTCACTGGTTGCTTCGCTCGTTACAGTGACCAGTTTTTCGGCTGCAGATCGCAGTGCAACCTGTGACTCGGCCGCTTGTGGATGGCTCTGACATTCCTGTAGTGAATTTCTCTTTGCTACTAAAGTTTAAATGAACAATTAAATTACACATTCTTCATGAAAGTCGTCAGCTGCTTATAAAATAATTGTAGATGTTCATCAAAAAATGAAACAATAATGATTCTCAAGTGTCCATAAATAATACTGATTAAATGCAACAATCAATGATAAGCTCTAGATGGATGAAATTCCATAAATTATTTTAGAATAACTTTGAGTGATTGATAATAATTTTACTTTGGTTGCATCAATCATCCTGCTGGTTGCTTGCGCAACGGACCGAGCTGCATCCAACAAACGATCACGTCGTTCAGGTTCACGATCTGCTTCTGCTTCCATTTGTTCCACCAAAATTCGACTATGTCGAATTGCGTTCTCACCTTGCCGAACCATATCCTCAGTTGGACCCTAAAAGTGCCAAGTTCATTACAAATTATCACAACAAGTCAACTTCACTTTCTAAATTCATTAGCTTTACGTGTGTGATATCTGTTTTATCTTCAGTGATAAGAAAAACGAACATTTCGAGCGATTGAAACATCTCAATGAAATTTATTCTTCGGATAGAAACGCAGAACTGATAAATCTGTTCAACAAAGATCCATCTACAAATCTGAGCTAATCACCTAGAGGTTGGATATGTACAATTGCTGGATTTGTGAATATGCAGTAGAGTAATGAGTAGCAAATTTGTGACGTAAAATGCGTAGATAGACTGCTATTTAATGATTCAATAAAGATGAAATAAAAAACCTGATAAGTGATAATCTTCCTTGACTGATTCAAAATTTGCTCGTATTCATAGTTCTCTTGTGTTTGCTTCAAAAGTTTCGGTGACGTCTTCACATGTAGCAGAAGATCATCTAACGCAGATGTGACTTGTCTAGCAGCCTCATGAATATCACCCAATGAACGTTGTCCATCAGCCGTACTCTTCGAACAAGCTGATTGCGCATCGATGAGCAGTTCTTCAACAGCTTTCGCAACTTGTTTCGCAGCACCAGTAAGCTGTTCCTGACATGCTGGTGATTCTATTGTTGGAGCGACAACTCGTGCACATGCCACCAATTGAGATGTTGCGAATGCGCATTGTGTTGCACTATGTATCACTTTGTCTTGCAACGCTGGCTCTTCACACTCTGCTGATATCGTCTTTGCACTCAAAATAAGTACCATTCAAAACTGAACTATTCAAAAGTCTTTTCATGCCCACCTTCATAATAAGATACCAATTTATCGCTTGCAAATTTACACTCTTTCTAGAATTATTGACTTATGAGCGCAATCATAAAAAGTCATCTTCCTTTCTCTCCAATTTAATTTTGCACTCCACCATATGCGCTAACTACGAGCTGCCATTGAATTGACCTATCAGAAAACAACGAGAAAAAAATTCCAAAATTAATGAATTAACTTCGCTGGAAATGAGACAACTGGAAATGGAACAGAAATTTTATGGTCACCCTATGACACTTGAAAGGAATTTTAACACAATAATGATATTTTGAATAAGATGATGCGATTAGAGATAACTACCTGAGAACGAGCTGAGCGGTTGATGTGGCAACATTTTTGGCACGTTTTACGAGATGATCGTGGAAGGTACGTGTCTCTTGGGTTGGTTCTTCAAGAGTATTGATAACGGCTTGTGAGAAGTCACCAACTCGTCCAGCAGCCGCAAGCACCGTTGTTCGTTTCTCTTCATGCTCTGGATTCACTGTCGTCAAGAAATCTGAGAAAGCTCCGCATAATTTCCGAGCCGCATCTACTAGATTACCTGTAAAATAATTTTTTTTCAATAATATTCTTTGCGATCATCATTTAGCGCTCTATTATTTATCACCGTGTAAAGCAAACAGAACATGAACTCTAATGAGTGCATTTCATGGAAAGGGAAACAATTATCATTCCACAAAATTTTCAACAAATTTCATTTGCTGACTATATCTGATTAATGATTGTTGATGATAAGGTATTTTTTGTTAACATAACTCTATACACAACCTCATACACCACCTGAACAGACTAATGATTCCTTCGATTGCATCCATGAAGACGCTATTATATATTTCACAGAAAATACGACTGTCAGCTCTTTCCCCTCGTGCGATGAGCTCAACTCATGTCAGATAAGAAAGAAAGAACTTTAAAGAACAAATAAAAGCCCTAGTGGTTTCGTCATTCCATATAATTTAGAGACAAGCAACCCACACAATAAATGCATCCACCACACTGACACATACATTCATCTGTCAGCTCTTTTCTCTCTTCAGTTCCCCTTCGTTTTTTTAAAATCTGTATTGAGAAAAAAGTGATCAAGACTTAAAACAAACAGATGATTTCATGATCGATGAAATTAAGAATCTGTAATATCAAGCTCGACGATTAACGAAAATATTTCGAAAATGATAATGATGTGTTTAAATCTATCTCGTTGGCAAAAGTTATTCCGCGAGAAGAAGGAAAGTTTTTTTGGAGCTGAACGACGGACCCATACATGAAAGTCTGCTGATTCTAAGCCACGCAATGGATCGGCATAAACTGAACACTCTTATCAGTATATTTCGATTGATCTGAGATATACAAACACGTGATCACTCAGAAAACGATTGAAACGAGACTTTTAATAAAGCGTTGACTATGTAAATAGAAAGGAAGAGATGATGATCAAAAGTGGCATTGCTCAATAGCAAATAGGTGATAATCAGTTATAATTGTAATAATATACCAGCACGATGCTCATCAGGCATAAGTGCTGCAAGTTCTCGGACTCCACGACCCATCTCAGGCAGATTCGATCCAATAGTTGCAATCGCTGTACCAACACGTGAATCGATCTCATCGGGCACTGCGGTCAATTGCACGACTTGTGCTGTTGCTGCACCCATTTGTGCTAATTGATCACCAACCTAAATAATCTTTTCGATACAAAAACAACAATAACCATTAAAAGAACGTTAATAAATTCAATCACACAAACACGTAAAATTATACGATTCCACTAATGGAGCACCAACCTTCTGCTTCTCAACCTCAACTTTAGTTTCAACCCATTTCCTTGAGGTAGGATCATCGCTGAATCGTGGCAATTCAATTTGCACAGGTTTTTCCATTTCCTCTTCAGCCTTCTCAACAGCACGCATTGATGCTTCAATTGTTCCAACAAGTGCACGCTGTGCTCTTTCTTGAGAATCAATCACCCGAGCACGCTGTCCCTGAATCATGAACATTGCCACAACAGTATGTAGTGCTCATGAAGAATCAAATGCAGTCATTTCAAATTACTTTAGTTTAATTTGATGCTTCCATCTGAACACTGTAAAATTTGATATCTTAAAGCTGAACGAAAATGATCCAACCTCAAAAGAAGTCGAACAGAGAACGAAGATAAAAGAAGTTGAAAAATAAATGAATGACAGTTTGTTGAAAAGGATACACAATCTGCGAATAAACACAGCAGTTTAAACGCAACAACGAAGGAATTACATCGAACTGATCCATCATCCAAAAAACAAACCCTTGCAACTTGCTGTTGTTGGATTTGTCCACTGACAGCACCAAATTGGGCGCCGTTCATTTGACCACGTTGCCCACTCGCTAAAGCAGGACCTGTTCTAAGAACACCTGGAATAGCAACGCTTCCCTCCATTGCGAAACCTTCTCCAATTTGTCCATGAGCAACAAGCGTTGCACGTGCTGGTGCAACTACATCCTCGAGCATTGTTGAGCCTTCATCGCCCTTAACATAAACGAACTCATTCTTCGATCACAACTCATCCACTCTTTCAACTGAACTTTTTTTTATTGAATCGTAGAACAAATTTATTCATTGATGACGGACTGACTGCCACATTTCAATAATTGCTATTTGTTTACATTTGTTTCTTTAAGTTTTCGCTTGCCGTATGACTGAACATCGATAGAGCCATTCGAATGTGCAGTAAATGAACAACAGTTACTTAAGCAGCTATTGAAAATGAATATTAAGAAAAAAACAGCAGCTGAATCATAACAACCGAATAATTCACCTCAATACCAATATGATCACGAGTTCGTTTCTTTTTCAGAATTATGTCAATATAGCCAGCGATTAACTGCGCGATTTTCTCACCATCAGCCGTCTGTACCGCGTAATATCCATCTTGATAATCACCGAAATCCTGGATGCGAAGAAGAATATGAAACGCTAATTTAATTCTTTGCAGGTTTTTTGTATTATGTAAAATAAGTAAATGAGTTTAAATAACTGTAAGTAATCAATCGGAGCAAAAAGATCAGTTAGTATCAACGAACAGTAGGACTACGATCTGATAATAGACGAGTTATAGACGAAAAAGAGAGATGAGTTTGTCATGAGCATGCACTTCAAAGAATTTTTGAAAGTTGACCGATTCAAGCAATAGAGCCAAACCGAATCATAGTAGTGAAGAAATTTATTTTACCGCTCAAACTGCTCCCTTCTTTATTGGTCAAAACTGAGAACATAATCGATTGATAACTGAGTTCGTTCTGAACATCAATAATCCATATGATATGATTTGTGTTTCACCAACAATGATTATTGTTGCTGATTAACGGTTAATATAGGAAAACAAACCAAAGTGAATGTTTTAGGTGAAGCAGCCCATCGCCTGACTTGTTCGAGTGGCCATTCTTGGAGCACTTCTTTGGTTCGTTCATCAACACGCATAACACACTCCTTATTGACACCCAGCAATCTCGGTACCAGTTTATTTTTACCTTTCACTTTCTCTTTTACGACGAAGAACGTTACGCCATAAGTGATCAGTGACCGACACAAATGCACGTACTTACTTTTCGCATCCAATTCACTTTTACCCACCAACTCACGATACGACTCTAATATTCGCTTTTCATTCTCACGTGATTTTGAATACTCTTTCGGTAGTAGCTCACGAATGCTGCAAATTTGAATTAAATTAGAGGGAAATGATGTTGATAACAGCAGTAAGCGATTACAATCAGCAAGAACAATTTTGCTGTTTACAAAATCATCAGTTAACAACCGTTATCATATGATATGAAAAATTTTGTGTTCGATATTACTTGAACAAGAATTCCTTCCTTCATCAAAAAAATACTCACTCGAGGAAGCTTGAGCTTTTCTGTCGACTTTCTTGCAAATCACCATACTGGATTTGACACTGAAGAGCAGCCAGATCGCATGCCATATCACGCGTAACTGGATGATTCCCGTCGAGAACGCCTCTTTTGCACTGTTCATAAAGCAGATTTAACTGCACTGGATCACGACAGTCCACGTTCGTATCCGAGAAAAAATATTTCCGCCGCAGAATCAGAGTCTCATCATCACCTACCTGAAACTCAATAACTCTCATGCGAACGAACAATGCTAGCAATAATACCTGTTTTCACAATGTTATATTCAATCACTAGTCATCAGGTGATTGTATTATTCTTATTCAGCAGTGGCCACAGCAGACTATTCGCTATTCCGCCACCAGCAGAGCTACTTCTTTCGTTAGTGCTAACCACTTTTGATCATGAGTTGCGGTAGGAGGAGAAGATCATACAATGAGTAAAAAGATCCCAACACATACCTCTTCCTCCTCTAATTTTGGTATACTCAAAACTAGGCATGTTTTGGTACATCAATTTTGGGATAAGATCAATTTCGGTATGAATAGAATAATCTTGGAATATAATCAAAAATACGCAATTCGTTCATAATTCCAGTCTCCCAAATAAATGAACGCATTGAACTGTAGAGCTCACGGAATCGCTCAGAAACGTAAAGACATAACCTTTAAAGGCACATTAGTTCAAAACATAGCTTTCTCCCTTCATCGCTCCTAATTTAAAGTTCTGTAGATTCTAAAAATAGATTTGAAATCAGCTACACTACTGTAGGAATATTACAAGCTCCACATTTAAGTTTACCCTCATTCTTGCCTATAATATAACGATTTCTTAATAGAAGTGAACAGAAAAGGTTTTCTACTATCACAAAACTTTATGTGATTTTGAGGGATTTTGCCCACTTTCAGAAATAGAGTGATTTATTTATTGGAAGGATGGGAAGATTTGGTAGCTTAGCTAAACCGTGTGATTCAGATGATTCTCTTCAATACCTCAGTTTCTGATTTCAAAGATCTTTAAGATACGTCCACAGGAGATCAGTCATTTTTGCTAAGTTCTCAATTGACTGCATTAGTGTGTTGACCGAACCACGTCATCTCGTTATCAGAATGTACATCTTAAGTGAAGGATTTCTAAATTTCATTGTATGATCCGTAAAGGTGATATTTTCATCAACAATGGGAGGGAGATGTGAGTGGGTAAGGAGTTCCCTAATAGGCTAGGAACTTGGTTATCTGATTATCAACTCTTAATAACTTTGACTATCGGTTACGGCACTCATCCGAATTGCCGTAATTTACTGTTAACTCTAATTTCCTCCCCATAATTGCTTTCGCACGAAAACAAGCACGAAATGGTACACAATCGTCAATAACCCTAACATGAGTTACTGTTAGTTTCGTCGGAACAGGTTTCATCTTTATCATGTTAGGGGCTCGACGAGGTGGCTCTTCAGTTGGACATGACTTGGTTATTATTATTATCCTAATTCCTTAACAATCGGATGCCATTTGAATAAATTTTCCCAACGAACCCCGAGATTCCCAATCATATTCCAAACGAACCCCGAGATTCCCAATCATATTCCCAACGAACCCCGAGATTCCCAATCATATTCCAAACGAACCCCGAGATTCCCAATCATATTCCCAACGAACCCCGAGATTCCCAATCACATTCCCAACGAACCCCGAGATTCCCAATCACATTCCCAACGAACCCCGAGAAGATTCTACCAAAATTTTGATAGCTTTTTCTTAGACAAATCATCAACGCGATTGCAAATTTTGAACGAAGATTTGAATTTAGTGATTAGCGGATTAATTTTACTGATTAGCGTTTCAACGAAAACTGCCGCTGTTATTTTCAATTGGCGGTACTTTCAGAGAGAAGTTTCTGATACTTTTTCGTCAGCGACGGTATTAGAGGAGCGAAAATAATTTTTAGGGAATTATTGATTAGATAAGTCATTTTCCAGTAGTCTGCCCACCACTGGATATGAATGATACTTTTTCGCATGATAATAGAGTCCGGTGCAAACAATAACAATACACTCTCCGAACTGCTGCTCAGCAAGGAGACAAAGGATTTCACAGAAAATGGAAAAAAAACTATGTAAATTGTCATACAGTGAGATTGATGTCAAGCGATTCAATCATATGAGACCTGAATCAATAGAATGGGAATGAATAAACTACGGTGGGTGAAGTAACTCCTTTCCAATTTTCTACCTTCTCTTCTTAAATGATCATCATGATTTTATCAGCTACATAAATCCGATTTCATCTGATAAAATAAATCAAAGCCTTCATTTAAATGTTTGGAGCAATTTGGAGAAGACAGTAGGTTGGGAAGTAAATTACAGGCTTCAAAGACTACAAAAAAAGTGTTTATTTTGCAACGTTTGACAGCATGCTAAAAGAATTGTTTCAGCAGGTTTATTCACTGCTTTAGGAGAATTCAAAATTGTTCTATTGGGAGATCAACTTGACATTGAACGATTGCATAAAGATAAATATAAAATCCTCAAAGTTCTAAAGTTTCTAATAGTCATTCCTGATATTCGAGTACGTTATCGACATCTCTCTTGAAGATGAAACTATTATATCTACATTAAACATTTTCAACATAGTGTTCATTACCGTGTGGATCAGAAGGAAGAGACATATTCAGGGTTACGAATAATTTGCTTATTGAGGATAAATTACTAGAGCTGAGCGATCTCAACATGAGTTATGCTTTGACGTCAGCCTTTTTAACTAAACTGAAAATATGACAATGGAATTTCAAACTTGGGTTTATTATGATGCCTAAGTCTTTGACGAATGAGCAGGGAATTAATTTTTGGTTTTGGATAATGAGAGGATTATCAGGACTTTTCTTACCAATTCTGACTGATTTCGTTTTTTGTTTCTGAAGCTAGCGGTAAAAGACAATATGATGACTACTGGTTTACGAAATTATATTTAGCTTACGAGTTGCTGGAAGACGTGAAGACCTTAACATTGCCTGCAGAAAAGAATCATAGTGAGTCCGGAGAAAGGCATTCCGGAAAGCCGTTGACAGAAATAAGGAGAAGGGGCCCCAGAACGAAACCTTGAGGAACACCATTGCTGATGTATTCTGATGAATCGCCAACTTAGGCTGATTGGGAACGGTTCGTAAAAAGGTCTCAGATGCAATTGCAAAGAGAATCTCGTTACAATATGCTTGTAATTTCGAGGATATTTTAGGTATGAATACCGAATCAAACACTTTTTTGAAATCAAAATATATAGTACCGATGTAGTCCGCCTTGTCTCAATAAGACATTCAATTTTGGTAGAATCGAGGTAGAACTGTAATGATTGATCTTCTATCGCGAAAGCCATAATTCGAATAGGGATTGCTATATAGTTCCTTACTTTGGCTGCAGTTTTTTCCACAATTTTAGAAACCGAGCAGGTCAATGAGATGGGACAAATCGTCGAGAAGATTAGATTGGAATACAAGAGAAATATTTTTCGTTGCTACGCAGATAGCAAAATTGATGGTGTACATATCATTCCTTTACATTGTATACGCTAAGCTGAATTTTTCTTTGCGAATTCATTTTGGAATCATTTTTGCATAGGTCTGATGATTGTTGAGTTGCACCATGAGAGGACTGAGCCAGCTGATACGGTAATAGCCAAACAACCCGGGCTCTCAGGTGAAATGCTCAATGTGCTGATATTGCCGAAAGAGAATGAGGTGTGAAGTGGGCTGCTGACAACTGATTGTTTTTCACCTTTGAATTTTGCTGTCGTCATTCCGTTGCTTTCTTATCGCTGAACCTTGCTTTTATCATTGACTAGTGATTACTTTTGGACTGATTATGTGTTGTTGAATGATTCAATAAAAATTTTCAATAGTTTAATGGCGCAACGAGGTTTTTTCCCGGATAAATCAATTATGCTATGGCAAATTTGGAGTAAAGGTTAGAAAGTAGCGATTTGAAAGGTGATTTTGCCAGGCTGCGTTTTAGCATAACCTACGGTTATTTTTCCGATTAGCGACACTTTTAGCGAAGAGTTTTCACTACTTTTTTGTCAGCGGCGCCAAAGGCGTACTATTTTCAGCTGAACGAAAATATTTTTACGGCGAACTAGTGATTAGCAGAGCTACATTTTCTAGCCGCTTGCTCATCAGTGTTCTTATTATCGCAAATGACTGATACTCGCGCGTACCGATTGTTCACGAAGTGTTTTTCCATGATCGAGCCACAGTAACTTTTCATCAGTGTGCAATTTAGCTCGAAGTTGTTCCATTTTCTTCTCCTTATTTCGGCTCAACGTGCCAAATCCAACACCCCTTTCTTCGCTCTTTCCTCGTTTCTCGTCCCTTAACGTCTGTGTTGACTTCCAATCGTGTTCCAACGGTTGTCGAACCTGAAATAGATTTCTCTTCATGTAAGTACACTATTTGTATGACTGCATTTGATGACAGCTAGTAACAGCATGCAACCAGTTCAGTTTAGTTCTAAACGATCAGAGAATAAATCGACGAATGATTTTTTGTGAATAAAAATCGTGATCATATTTACCAATACTGCTCATAGTAGCCCCAAACCAAGAACTTTTTGGTAATACTTTTTTGAATTAAAAAATTTTGTTCTTGAAAATTAAAAACGGAGTTCCTAGCATTATAAGAATTCAAGTCTTGATTGAATATATGAACATTCAAAAAAACAAGTGATCAAAATATCTGCACGACCATCAATGGTTACCATTACTATTATAATAACAAAGACACTGGAAAGATGATATAAATGGAATGCAATAATTAGAATACATTCATCCTTATCTAAGATTTGTTCTAATTTTCAATTCTTCAATCCATCTGTACTTTTACTTTGACAACGAAGAAAAGGAAAAGACGAAAAGGATTGAATTAAATTCATTCATCAAATAAATACAGCAATCAAAATTATTTTTACATTTTAATCGCACCATTAGTACGCCGAAAATATGTGGCAATGTATAGTTTGTTATTGAACTGTTTTATTCTGAAAATCTTAAATCCAAATCGTCCAGAAGATTAGATTAGAATACAAAGCAGAAATACGTTTTTCGTTGTTACGCAGATATCAAAATTGATGGTGTATATCATCCATTTACGTTGTATACGCTAAGCTGAATTTCTGTTTGAAACATGCATAGACATCAGATACACATTTTTACACCTTGTTTCATTGCAGAACAAAGGCTCCCTTCGGCATTAAAAGAAGATCACTAGCCGCAATAATAATACTATCAAACAACAATGCTAACGAAAAATCAGCTCATTGACGATCAATTCCATTTCAGTATTTTTTACGTTTCTTTCTATTATTTTCCGCAGCGGTATTCATACGGATCAATGTGGTATGGTTTTAATACACCTGTTGGATAGCATTGTCATGCGAATCAAATGAACCCAAGCAGATGCGAGTTACTTTTCGCAATTTTTTTTGGTTTAAAAAAATTGTATTCCGATCTGCTGTTGAAACTTAGTACTCGGGCAGAAAATGAGATCATGTGCTGAAGCGTGGCATAGATGTGGTTTTCGTATGGGTCTGTTAGATGTAGAGTTACACATCCACTTCCTTATATTCATCAGCAAATGGCAGCACGAAACCGGCGAGGGATCATGACTCCCAAAGAGGTTGTCGGATGGATTAGAACAAAGTGTAGATTAACGGAGGTGAATTCTAGATACACGCGATCTGCAACAAAACCCAAACACACACCATTGAGTACTCTTCGTGATTGCTGATACCGATTTTCGAGCAAACCACCAACATAATTTCGCCAACCGGTTGACTCTCGTCAACCATTACCGTCTTCACTGCATCGTCCAGCATTCGAACTTTCAACGCTCGAATCTTTTTTTTGTATTCGACTGTATCCTTGAAAAAAATCATGTAGTAACCCTTCAATGAACACATCTAATCATGAAACATCTTTTCGATAACCGAAACAATCGCTCCCTTGTTCAGATTTTAAAAATTCATAGCTAAATTCTCGTTATAATATTCACTAACTGTTTGCACAGATTAACAATTTGATAAGTGCTATGAAAACATTATGAGTCGAAATATTTAAACAATAATTTCTCAGTTTGAGAAATACCAAAAGATTTCAAACTATATGTCATCATCTGGCATGTTGTTGATTACTCCAGTCTATTTTACCTCTTCTCAAATAACCACAATCATATATGAATAAGATGATTTATAATAATAATTTAATCATGATAATTGCTACTCATCTACTAACTATGCTGCTACTATCGCAAACTTATTAGGCACTTATATTCACTCGACTCGTGATCGCACAACAAATAAATTGCAAGCAATGAAAAAAGATACATAATCATTTTGGAGCATTTAAACTGAACTCAAATACAATTAAACTAGAAAAGAGATGAAACAGGATCAAAGATACTGTATTCTGTTGCGTTTTATTAGTTTGCTATCAAAATTGACTTTCACTGATTGAACGAAACTTTCTAGCGTAAATTGACTTACGGACCCCATTTCTAACAAGATAATATTCCAGCGTACGTCCGTTTTCCATCCAAACGCATTTTGTTGGATCTTCTTCCAGACGAAATAGGCCATAATCCTTGGCTGAAATATCAGTGAGTGACTGCTCGTTGAATCATACAGACGCTTTATTTCGCATAATTCAAGTTCACCGAATTTTCAGCGATTAGAGACAGAGTGGTCTTCATTGCAGTGCTCACCAAAAATGCTCTAGATTACAATAGAAATCAACATTGCGACTTGTTGATTCGAAACCGGATTATGGGGTGCAAAACACTTGGATTTTTTGAATATAAAATCTTATAGTGCTCACAAAACTTCGCTCATGAGGTATATTGAGTTAATGAAACAGCGACATATTGAATCGTTTGACAAACTTTGTGAATATGAAGTAGTAGTCAATGCGCATATGAAGTTGCCCACTGACCAAGGATATATCTTTCAACAGCAATTGCTGGAAGCTTTCCTCATTTACAAGGCGTATGGCGGTATCAGGTGAATTCCAAACAGTAATGCAGTGTTGTTGACAAAATATTACCTGCGCAATTAGTGGTATTACAAAGGCACATCGTTGCAATATCTCTGATTGCGCAGGTAAAATGGACAGCAAATAAGTAGAACATACCATTGATATTATTTCCAGCAATTTTCTCACGAATGATTTTACACGCATCGAAAACGAGGGTCGAGGGCTCGAACTGCATTGTTTTCTTCACATTATGCTGATCATCGCCTCTAGCTGACCACACCACATTTAACGTTATAACACCCATTGTTCTTCTTTCTCCTCCGCTGCCTCTTCTTCGCTACCCACAACCTCTTGAATTATATTATCATGATTAATGCTTGTAACAAATTTACGCTTTGTGTTCATTGAAGAAATCACGCTTCTAAAAATGACTGCTTATTAACGATGGTTGCAATCAAACATGGTCAGTAATTCAATTTTAATAACTCCTTAGTTTCAGTAATAATAATATAAATGCAATAATGAGATGAGTTCCGCATGAAAACAACCACAAAAGTATTCATAAAGAAAAACACTGATAGACCATTCAGTTTCCAACGAAACCTTCCCTACGAACGAGGAAGTTCATGACTTGTCTGGTATCATTCATGTTATCATGATCCCATCAAGAAAGAGTTGTCATCATATTCTTGTGTACAATCCTATACATAAATAATCAGTTATTTCAACTTCTATAAACAGTCGCCAAAGATCTATCGTTCCAAGCATCTCCCTCCTTATATGGCACCACTATTCAAGCAACCTTAAAAAGACTATTTGTCCACTTTAGCGTTGATTAGAAACTATTCGTCGGTTCACATCGCCAAACACTTCACAAAAAAAATCCATGACGAATACCATGCAGATAGAAGCAGATTAAACAAAAAAGTTGAACATATCAGACACGGTTAAATTCACTCATCCCTATTGGTTGGCAAAAAGAAAATCTATGCGAGTTTTAAAAAAGCACACGATGCATCCAAGTGAAATCAAATTACGCTCTGATTATGATAAAAAATGTTTATCATATAAGTATGTAAACAAACAAAAAATTGCTCAAAATCCAGTCATATATTAGAATTGATTAAACTAAAGCATCATCACTTTGCTCACATCCTCGGCGCAATCAACCAGCGACCGACACATTTTCACAACGCTCTCTGTCTTTTCTCTATTCCAATTGCGTTTTTTCCTCCTTTCCTTCTTTCTCTCACTTCAATTTCACTTCCTTCACACACTCTTTCTGCATGCAAGTCTTTGTTTCTTTCTTTGTCTCCCGTTCACTCCCTCCCTTTACCAACTTAAAGTAGCAGTGTCTTAGGTGAGACAATTGGTTTCTTATTCAGCAACCACAAAGTGCAATATGAACAGAGAGTGATACATAAATGAAATACATATTCAAATGAATAGAATCAATCGTGATCAAAGAAGAAAAGAAAGAATATATATATATATAATTCTATTGTTGTTCGGTTGTACTCGAATAGCATATATAAATAAACACAAGAAATAACGAGACGTACTACACATTCACTATATGAAAGCTTAGCTAGCAAGCTTATCAGAGGTGTTCGTGCTCGTGTCGGTTGCTCGCTCGTTTTGCTATATATATATATATATATATATATATATATATATATATATATATATATATATATATATATATCAAATCAAGATTATTTAAGCTAACTCATCTGGCCCTGTTCATTGCTTTTCTTAAGCCAAGTATAAGCACTGTCACTGAATTCAGTATGAATAGATGATCGCACACTAACATGAGTAACCCAATGCTCTACTTGTGGCATTATTATTACTGCTACAAACACAACAATAATGCTTATTAACATACAATATAAGCACTTGCATTCAGAAGTGAGCATTCGCCCGGTTCACAATCCCATCCAAAATGCTCAGCTCATGAACCAGGCAGACAGACGTCTATCCCAAGAATTAAACGAACGCATGCTTACTCTAGAAACACAAAGCATCGGAATAAATCTTTCTGTTGTGACAAAAAAAACTTTTCAAACTTTAACAGTGTAATTTCGAGAAATAAAAGATAAATAAATCTTCGCATTTCGTCCAAAACGGTAATTAACTTGGAATGATGTGAAAAAGTGTCATGCTAATAACTGTCGAATGACAGGTAAAGAATCTCTGATAAAAATCCATAGTCATAATGTAAGTTCAACCGTTCTTAAATACAACGTACTTGCCCAAGAAGACAGAAGAAACCTAATGATTTTTATAGAGACCTGCATAAAATGAAAAATACTTGTGAAATTGTAACGACTTCATTAGGTTTCAGGTGACTATACAGAAATTAAAGCGCGATTTTTGCAATAAATGATAGGTGATGTAATCGAATAATACCAAGTTGGAATGAAACGAAGATAATTAGTAACAGTAATGGTATTGGCGATAGTGATGACGAAGACAAGCAGCACAAGTGATCATACCTTTAATTTCTAGAACAAAATCGGTACCGAATATGACAGCTGCACAAGTTCCGCGTGAACAAGTGACTACAGCCTCAATAAATTTCGTGTTGAGCCCCATACAAATATCACTTTGTTCGTAAGCACTCCATTCATTTTAATGTAAAAATCATTCATTGCATAGTGCAAAGAGTCGATATCACCAAAAGATTTCGGTAGAAAAAGATCGTGGATAGCAGGTCGATGTACGAATTAAATGAAAGTTTATGTGTTTAATTCCTGCGTAGACGCACGGATGAATGCAAAATGAATTAATTCAACGCTTCAAATCATTCAAAAATAGCCGCGATATTCTTTACATTGCTACATATTTCGAACTGACTTTCAGAGATGAGATTCAATCAGAGGAATCATCAGAATTGCTATGAGTAACAATGTACTTGGACTCGACAGTTTTCGATGGAATATCGCGCTGAAATGCACAAAAAACATGCATATACTAACGAACAAGCAGACATCATCTTTCAAAAAAGCGCAAAAAAATCCACTAAAATCGATTGTAGTTAGGCAAAACGAACTGAATTGAATAAAGCAAACATAAGTCGAGTTTTCTACTGCCACAAGTAACAATATATCTGCTAATTACTTGGATCACAAAACAACACTAGAATAATCCACATTATTTTACTTGAATGTGACATCATCAAATAATGAAACAGCAATCATTATGGCACAATATGTAAGCATTACTGAAATCAGTTATGGCATTCTCCGTTGATTTTTTGATAGGCATTCTCCGTTGATTTTTTGGGCAAGTAACATATCACTAACAAATAACGCAACATGCTGATTTTAATTCGATTCTTGAGAGAATAAATCTTAGTTAATTAAACTGAACTAAAGAAACTAACTATGATAAGCAAAAATCACCTCAGTATTTCAATCATAATCACACGATAAAATTGCTTTTGAAAATGTATCAAATGAAATTTAGTCGAATTTATCACAAAGCAATTGATGTGATTGTAAACGAAACGCATGAAATAATGAAACAGCAACACCCACGTTCCTCTTCCAACAACACACACCTTAGCTTATTCTTATTCGCATTCCCGATCTTATTCACTCACAACAAATAGCACAACTAAAACTATACCAACTAGTAGTAACAACAGCTAAGTTCGCCCCCACTCGCAACGAATGCACACCATCCGATGCATAGATGCAAGGCACACACACTGAAATACACTTCTAATCTATCTCTTCGTATAAATCTTCAATAGTATGCTTATTAACTAACCACGATCTATCTATAATACTAAATCAATGACAGATCACCAATTAACGAAATAAAAGTAAGGTAACTTATCCTATAAATGAATCATTTTGAAACATGTTAATTTGCTGCATGCTAACAACAGCTTTGATGCAAGAAGCCATCTTCGAGAAGCGACAAGCAATCAATGGTTCGTGAAAAAACCATCTCCTCTCTCCAGCTAGCACTTTGCACGGTGAGCGCATTGATTTTTCAAGATATCTTATCTGATCGCTAAGCAAGATTAGCAGTATTGACATTTTCAACGTAAGGTTTTCTTGAAGGTTTTCTACGGGGCTGACTGCTCCAGTGTATGATGATGTAAACAGCAATAAGCTGCTAATAATTGAAAAGGTTGAATTTTGTTTCTTTCTGCCCTCGCTCGAATTTAATAAGCGTTAAGCATAGTTGACACTAATCGTGGTGGCCTTCCTCGACGCAAACTTTGATGTCTGACCAAATGAACAAGTTCATTCTAATCCACATCTTTTCAATAATTGCCATCAAATATGTTCAATAATAATGAATTTCAAAAACAAAGTCATCAAATCCCAAAATAAATAAAATTAATTTCATCGACGAGCAGCAGTTTACTATAAAAGCAATTATCAAACTGATGTGAGCAAACAGTATGAACCATACGAACAGTTGGGCACTGTTCGTATCTCATGCTGCTACAAACGCATAATACACCATCCATCCGGGATTATTTACCCCACGTTTGACTTTTTATGACTGCCCTCAGGACCACCCACGAATATGGCAGGATCAAACTTGGCGAATACGAATATCTTAATGGGAACGAAACATGAAACATTTTCACATACGACTGCCTTGAATGCATTCTGAAAATGAACTATTCGTGAGAAAAAAAAGCGAAAACGAATTAAAGTGCATTCAAATGAAATCCTAAAGTATGTATCTAATAATGTTTAGTTGTGTATGCAAGAGAAGTGCAATAGAGCGAGGCATGGCGGGCAGGAAGAATTCTATTAGGTTTCTTATGAAAATTGGGAAATACGTCAGCTTCGACCTGAAGCGAATTGTTGGGAATTGCCCCTCACTAAAAGACAATGCTCTGATAATGTGGAATGTGATGAGCTTTGCAAACTGAGACTTATCGTTTAAAAGAGATCCATTGATGTTCATACTTATAATATTAACACAGAACGTGTTAACGATTGCATTCATTTACATATATACTGATGAGGGCATTGCACAGTCAATTGAATGCATACTTAAAGTATTTTCCTTCACTGATTATTCATGTTTGACTGACATCACACTCATCTCCGTACAACGATTAATCAACGGGTAAACTTTTCAGTACAGTTATGCAACACTAGTTTTTATTTTATTGATTCGATTAAAAAGTGACCGAATATAGAAAATTGGCAAAAATCAATTAAATATAATCGGTTTCAAGTTTTTTACGCAGACTCAATCAATTCATTGCTGCAAATGTTTGGTTATTCTCAAATTTTTTAAATATTAAAAGTCCAAATTCAGATATTAAAATTGTTGAGAGGAGATTTGGATAGATAAATTTTTGGAGATTATGTTGTAATGAGGACGAGGTTCCAATATGAACAGTTAAGAATAATTAGCGAGCGATAAATAAAAGAGAATGAAGTTAGATTGCAGTAAACAGACTGCAGAAGAAAGAACAAGTTGAGGGCATGATACACATTTATCCGGATGAATACATGCATATAAAATAATCAGTGAAAAACAGTGACATGAACCGCGGTGGTCAAATGATCAATCAACCAACGTCCACTGCACCAGTCTCGTCCTCATCCTCAGTTCAGATACAATAAACGAATTCACACAAATCTACATTCGCTTTTTATTATATGAGAAATATATTTCTCACACCCTAATTGATGGTATTATAAGTGAACTTGTTTCATTCATTTCAATCCAGTAGTAGTCAAACGAACTGATGAGAATTCTTGAATTTAAAATATAATAATTTAATTTAATAATTTAATTTAATAATCTAAACAAAATATAATCTAAACTTCATCACTTTTCCTCATCGAATGCAAAGCAGATTATTCGAATTTTACTGCATAGTACACGAACATCAAAAATAACATGCATGAACGAACTATAGACGGACATTTCTTCGAACAGTTTTTCTGCTCGTAAACGCTTATCAGCTCACTGCATTTAATAACTGTGATGAATAATACTGATCAGTCAATTCAGTTTTATTTGTGAGTTACGTTTCATTCAGAGTTGATCAGATTGGTTGGTAGTCGATGGAAGACGAAGTGATGAAAGAAGAATGATGGGGTGATTGCACGAACTCATACATCTCAGCGAATTAATACATTTTATTCAGTCAAAAATAATTCATACAGAGTGGTCATTTCCGTAAGCTAAAATAAGTCAGTCAGTCCTTCACATAGGAAAAAATATAAATGGAACAATCCTAAATGATTGCTAATGACACGTCTATCCAATAGTCAGTTCGAACTCGAGATGATATATCATACTCATATTCGCATGAAACATCAAATTAATTAAATCTGAGAGAAAAAACCTGGTCAACAAAATTTAATTCATCTTGTTTTTTAAAACTGAATTACAGAAAGTCTTATTATTATTTATCATTCATTGTTATCATCTGTAATTTATCAATATCGCTATTACTACGATTATTATTACCATTTTAATTTCATAACTGTTGTAACTCATTACTGACATTACTATTACCATTTTTGGGAACAAACTGAAAAAACTTCCTCACAAGCAAAACAGTTAATGGAGTAACGACGACATGAATAATCGAAACTGAAGTATTTCAAAATATAATTCAAAATTCTGAATTCATCGAAAATTAATCAGAAATTTAAAAATATCAAAAGTAAATGAGTAATGAAATATGGTAATAGACGAGGCCGAAACGACGAAAGGAAATGGCCGTGGTCATGAACAGAATAGAAGATGGATGCCAAGTGTTTAGATAGGCTGTCGGAGTTAATATAAGAAACAGATCTCGTTTAAAGTGAAGGTGTTTGAACAGGGTTGATCGCTACACGCTGACTACATTCGGCTGTTGTGCTGAGTGGACGGACGAATCAATGGATCGAGGAAAGGAATAGTTGATAAAATGAGTATTTAATGTATAAGACAAGCTGTAGGAGTAGGGTGGAAGAACAGAACAGACACACGAAGAATATATACTGTTGCTGAGGATGAGTGATTAAGATTGTAGACATATTTGAGATGTGGATTAGCTTGGCATAATACACTAGGAAACAACACTAGTTAGCTGTATTTGAACTGTGAAATGGTTACACCTTACTTCTTCGTTCTATTAAGCTCAAACCACATCTCTTATCTCATTACATCAATTCATCGACAGCTTCATCTTTACATTATTCAAACTTCAGTTACGAATGATCAGTCCCAACAGCAGTAGTGAAATGTCAATTAATCATCGTTAATTCGCGTCATTTCATTCATTTGTTAGATTAATTCACCGGTCAATATGGCTTATTATTTACACACTCGCCTAAACAAGTTCATATTTTGCTTTATTTCAGTAAGGTTGGATGTTATTCATAAATTATATCGCTATCACATGTTAATTATGATCATTAACTTGTTGATTTCGTTTAATTAATTCATCGTTCCCTTGCTTGTCTTCTTCGCTTTCACCTGTTAACTGTCACATTCTACTGCAAAACTACAGATAAAATAAGAAATGTTCACTTTTAAGTTTATCCAATTTTTTACCTCTTTTGTTCCCAGCAGACCTAAATTCATTTGCAGAAAGCACTGATAGTGAGCTCTCTACGTCAAGTTTTCTTGCGACCGGGATTTTCGGTTCACGAGGATAAATCCTAGTGTATGCAGAATGCTGATGATTGTATAAATAAATAATTATGTGTGAAAAAAGACTGATTCTCTTCTCCATTTACAGTTTATGCAAAAATTCAGTTAATCACTAGTTCATCGCTTCATGTCGCAATAACAAAACCGAACAAGAAAGCAACAGGAACACGTACGGACGATCGAGCAAGGCTTTTTGACATTGTTACTGTATAATGAACGAAGATCGGAAATTATTCGTCTAGATGATTAATTCTGGAAGTGCATTTTCAAAAAAGATAGCAACAGTCGTACTTAAAATTATATATTAATCTTTCAGGAACAAAGTAGAACTGAACGGTTACGATACGAACGCTTCGATTTCGTACCACCGCACTTGAAGCAGTCCTGGCTTAAGCGAGAAATGAATCTTTTCAAAATGTATAGTTGACCAGCCGTATCAATTGCAATCTATTCACATTTTTTGCTGCAATTCGGCTTTTTCGAGCATGTCTTCGATGTGATATATGCTCGTTGAATTCTTGCAACAACCGGAATGAACAAATCAAAGTAGAATATTTTAAGATGCCAACACAACATAACGCCATTTCAACATGCCATTTCGATAGCATCTAATCAGAAAAATGATACAAAATCAAAGTAATAGTATAAAAGAATGTACCTACCGAGTGCGTGTGACGAATCTGTTGGAATGACATTTGTACGTATAAAAATGAGGAGATGAATAAGCAAAACGAACGGGGCAAGAGGATGAAGAAACGAACAGAGTAAGGAGTGGGCTGGCGGCACATCGACGACTTATTATGCGAGGCCGGATGAATGAAGCAACGGCAGTAGTAGAAACAGCAAATTTGGGAAGGCCGGACGGATGAAGACGAGTTTGTGAAGCGGATGGAGGCGAGAAATTTGTCGGAACAATAATGAGCCTAGCAGCAAGTGACAAGTAGTAGCAATAAGTTCGACTTTTGGAAATAGCGGTTAGATGCTGGTGTATATAGAACAGACTTAAATCTATGGCTGATTGGATACATGCAGCAGACGACACAAACAAATCTTTGCTTTCATTCGTGTTATTTGAATAAATGTTTGCATATGAATGTGTGTGGATGGATGGATGGATGGATATACCAATGAAAGGCGCATGAGTGGACGACGCTTGAATTAGCGAAGTAGTCAAGCAATGCTAGTCATTACTGGTGCTGCTTCCGAGGACGAGTATATGGGCTTGGACCGACGCAAATTTAGACACATCACAAATTTAGTTGTTTCATTTAGCAATCAAGAAAGATTTAGAGAGGGAACTAACTGAATTGAGGGCATTTAGTTTACTGGCTTGATCGAATACTGACTGCTCGATTCGACATCACAAAGCATACATGCATAAACACATACTCTCTTAGATATTCACATTCTTCATATATTCAGATTAGCTTTTGAATATATAGTGTATGCATGCATCAGTTTGGTTGGTGCTTCAACCCGTCGGGAATTGACACAATGAGACCGCCCTCACCAAATAACACCAAATATTTGGATGGCGTGAATTTGTTTGAATCGGATTGCTCTTGCATTATCTTATCGTCGATCCCAATCCCATGGGTCACATTTTTCTACTCAGCTAAATCCACACAGAAAGACATAACAATGTCCCACTGAGATTTGACCACACTTTGCATATCCATTTGCTGTTTGCTAACCAACCAAATAACTACTGCTTCTTTATCAATAATAAATCCATAAAGTGTACATTCTTCTTCTTTTCGTTCTTCTCCTATGTTACCGAAAAGATCGTTTCATTAGGCCAGTATTAACGCATATTATATACAATAGCTAACTGCATTTTAAAATTGTACTAAGCACGTGTTGTATCCATATCAGTAAAAGTTGGAAATTTTTTCATATTTTGATTACAGCTACAGTTAAAGAATTATTTCAGGTCCAACTACATAAATTTTGAAAACCTACAAACAGTAGGTATGTTTATGTGCGCTTCAGGCTTCACAGATCTCAATCACTGCAATTCTATGAAAAAAAGATCAGATATGTAAACCGATGCTTGCTCATAGATATAACGATTTCTTTAAAAGGTAGAATCACACATTCGAATGGAAATAAGGTTAAATTAGAGCAGTAATATTAAATGGTAATGCAGATGTGTTTAAGAGAAACTTCGGAACAGAGTTCAGCCCAGAAATATGAAAGGATATCGTGATTGGATGGACTTGTTTAATGCTTCAGTTTGCTTTTCATCATATTCTTATTACCGGTGATGAGTTAGCAGCAATCTCCGAGCGAGCCTGCCCAGAGTTGCTTGCTTACTACTCATGCCCACATTTTCTTCACTACCTTACTTACCACTATCAAATACTTTGAAAACATCAACGCCCATTAGCATATAAAGTTGTGGTCGTTTCTTCAGCTGAAACAAAGGTCAAACTACCACCGCTCAATCTAACTTAAGGCTGAACTCATGGCTTGGACCACACACTGGCGATACGTTCATTGACGATTGGCAGCTTACGCCTATTACTCAAACTATGTCTTCGGTTGAATTCATACGAAATATTTCGTCGACATTGCAGTTCCTAAAAACCACTTCATCTATCAGTTAGCAGTTGAGTCCGCAAACGCATCTCTTAGCATGCTAATGCATTTTCTTAGAGCATTTTTCAGTTTTTTTTTTCAGAAAATTTGACTAGACTATCGGTCTTCGTCAACCCTCCAATGGTCAGGATGAATAATGAACTAAATTAGAAGAATAAGAAATGTTCCACCATTGTGACCAGTTGAATAATCTTCATGTTGCGTACATTCTAATTGAGAACTATCAGACTCACTACTATTATTAAGTGAGCTCATCAAAAGTCAAGTGTAAATTGCCGCTATCATCTTACATCGTGTCTTTTCTAATCAAACTTACATAACTTCTCAAAGTTATACGCTGAATATTTTTCGAAATCCTTCAATGCACCTGTTTCCCATATTCACTCATAAGATTCTCTTCAGTTCATTATGATTCAGAATCAAAAGTTTGAATATTACTATTCGGAGGATAAACATCGCGATACACACATAGTGCAGATAGATTGCAAAACTTGACAGAACTTTAATATTCACACTTCCGGAAAAGTGAAATTCGAAAGAAAAATTCAAATTTAGTGAAATCCACTGGATGAGCTACTAACCTGAACGATAAAGTTTTGACAATTGAGATCGAATGCCGATGTAAACGAGAAATTTAATTCTCATTCCTTTTTGCTTCTAAACGCTTCCCTGGAGGCCCATAAGGGCATTGTATTCATGTTCACAATCTTCTACTACTGGGTCGTCAATTAGCTAAACAGATTGTTTTCTGAACATCTGAGAATATATGATAGGTAGCATAGACACATGTTAAGATATTGGCAAATTTCAATGAAAACTTCAATATTTTTACAATACTTCACCTAGTACCTCTCGAACTCAATCGAAAGTCTGTACGCAAGCTGTGACGATAAACTACACCATAATAAAACCTATTGGAGTCCATGAAAATTGCTATGGCGATAAGATTTTCATATATTCATCAGCACCGTCCATTTTCACCGTATTTAGGCTTGTTCTGACATTTAACAGAACTGCTAAAGAAGCAGTTGGAAGCAAACTGCTAAGGAAGCAACAGAACAAACAGAACTCTTATTTGAGCGAAAATTTTCAAAAATGCATCAGTCTTGATATTCGCATCACTGTTGACTGATCAACGAAGACTGAAATCAAAGGGCATTATTCATGCAGCCACGGAACTGCGTTGATTCGTTGATGCGATTACATGAGCATTAATGTAAAATATGCTCGACGTTTATAAACGATTGATGTCTGTTTCTGCCTTACTACAACGAACTATTATACTTGACGTTAACAGTGTGAAAATGAAATATGAAATAATGACAATACAAAATTCATGAAATCTTTCAACAGTAATCATTTGTATATATAACTCGTGCTGATTTTCATTGCTGTCATATTCATGGAATTGCCAAAACGAATGATGATCATTCGAAGTGAAATATTAGTCTGTGTTGTTATCCATCAAAGTTTATTTGCTTGCGATAAAAGGTATAGTTATGAGAAATGTAGTTTCTTATCGAATATAGATATTTTCTGACATAAAAATATTTGTTTTGGCTCCAAGAAGCCTGAATGACTCATAGTTGACTTCACACAACTCATATTTGCAAGTGATTTAACTGCTCAGCATCTGAAGATTATTCGAGTGCTGATGCTGCTCACAAACTCGACTTGCTAAAGAAAGCCTTTCAAATTTTATCAACGGACGATTCTTAAAGCAAATTTTCATCAGAAACAAGTGTTGCCTGTCTACTTTTGATTCTCTAGTGAGGTAAGCGTCCTACTTGAGAATAACTCAAGTCCGAAAACGGTACAATGCTGGACTGAATCGACGACTTTGCTGATGCAAGCTTTAAGCGGCAAATTAATATATTGAATTGTTTGCATATACGTATCTTGAATGAAACGAAACGAATAAAAAACACCTAAAAAGTATCACAAACACAAATAAAATAATGAATAAGTGAAAATAAACGATTGGCAGTTGGCAGTCGCAGAATGTTTAAACGCATCAATGAACGATTGATTCTCTTTTTTCTTGTTTCATTCAAACGAAAAATGGCAGAATGCAAAAGTGAGAAAGGCAAAAGGCTTCGGCTACTTTAAAAGCAACGAAAAGGCATGTAAGCAGCAGTAAAGTAGCACAGAGAGCATAAGCAGAATCTTCGAAGGTTCTCTTCGAGTCCTCTGCAAATACTACCAGCTCATCAACACTCGTTTCAGGCATATATATTCACATATACATCATACAACTCGCACTGTAACATCATTTAAAGTTCAGTCGGAGCGAAAAAGAACGAAACGAAAAACAACAGTCGTGCATCCTCGTTGTGCTCACAGCAAAGATAACTATGTGGATAACCATTTCAGATTTTCGTTTATTACAACAAATGAAAAGGAACATCGAAGATGCATCATGATCATGATCAATCGCATGGTGCAAAGCACATAATCAGCTGCAATCCTTGAACTGTAGGCCTTGAATTGAATTTCCCTTGAAATTGGTTTTTAAGAAGAGAACAATGAGGAGGTATTTTCATGTGGTAATGATAACGAAGGTTACAAAAAGCTATCAGGGTTTCGCAATTCTACTGAAGCAAAAAAGTTGCCTTTGTGCAAAATGATTTATTCATTAAAACAGTTGGATTGTACTTCTCAGCACATTGGTGTCCGCCTTGCCGTCAGTTCACACCAATTCTGAGGGTTTATATTAATTCTTTTACTATTTATTATTTAGTACTTTTATATTTCATTTTATTTATTATTATTTTAAATATTATCTATCATATTTATTATATTTAATATATTATTTAACATTATTATTATTTATTTTTATTGTCCCAGAAGTAATAACTGTAATGATAATTTTAAAACGTTATTATTAGTATTATTACTGTTATTAAATTTTTTATTTTTCTTAATGTTATTATTTATTTCATAATATTTATTATATATTATTTATTATTATATTTATTATTATTGCTATTTTTACATATACTTATAAGATATTTATTATTGTGATTGTAGGATTTCTATGAGGAACTGGACGGCGAGGGATTTGAGATAGTGTTCGTATCGTTCGATCGTGATCAGGGCAGTTTAATGGAGTACGTGAATGAAAGCCACGGGAACTGGTACTTTCTGCCGTTCGGTAGTGCCGAAATACAGTCAGTTATATTTATTATTATTTTTATTATTTATTATTATTTTTAAATAATAGATTATTATTATATTTATTATTGTTTTTGTTATTTATTATTATTTTTATAATGGATATTTATTATTGTAAATATCACTTGTTAAGATATGAGTAAATTTTGCAGAGATTTGGCGAAAAAATATGATGTGTCAGGCATTCCAGCTTTCATTATCATTAAGGCTAATGGTGACGTGATTACTAAGAATGCTCGTGCTGATGTTACGGTAACTTTTGTACATTATTATTATAAATATGTAATATTTATTATTATTATTATTATTATCATTATTAATTTATCCGATTTATCTTCTAATGTCACAGAAGTGGGCAGAGCTGGGCATGATGGTCCACTGAATCAGTTTAAAATAATAAAAATTTGAGGGTTTATCTCCGAAACAGGCGTTGAGTCAGTGGAAGGCAGCTGCTTGAAGGAGGAAGTTTCATTGCCGAAGAATTTTTTTATCCGCATACGTAATTATTATTGATCGATTTTGTGTTGATCTGATTGTAATGCTATTACCATTCTGTAATGATATTATTTTCGTAATATAATAATTGCCAATGCAACACTTTAATTTTTAAAATTAATTTTTAAATATATTTACGTACCAATGATAATGGAGATATTATTATTATTATTATTATTATTATTATTATTATTATTATTATTCTGTCATTGTGTTGTCATTCTGCTGTGCTTGAGCATATTATAACATAAATGAGATTTAATTTTAATGACAAGTATTACTAACTGTTTTATTTTCATTCTGTAGCACTCTAAAACATATTAATCGCCCTAAACTTGAATATAAATAACGATAAAATTATGCCAATAATAATGATGAAAATATTTTTTAAAATTATTCAGTAATAATGTTGGGTTGATGCATAAATTTGTGCGCTTTTATTCAATTTGAATTATTCCGGCGAAAGTCCACTTTTCCGGAGCAGTGTCATACACCAATCGATAGCGGGTTTTCTGCTCTTCGCAACTGTGTTAGACGATCTACTGCGGTTTTGTTTCGTCCGGATCTTCAGCGTGATGAAATGAAGTGTCAGGTGGACGATAAAACGCATTTTCGACTAGTGCTATTTTGTGCATTCAATAAGGGCTCAACGGTCGCTTGTGACATTTGCGCCGTATACGGAGATGATACGATGCCGGTGAGAACAGCCCAGAAATGGTTCTGGTAGAATTCCGCTGGCTTCGAGGCGAAGAAGTCATATAGCCACGTTTTGAGGGCATGGTGGTTGTCGAAGGCTACACCGCTGAGACCTTTCGAGATGGAGCGGAAGAGGTGGTAGTCAGATGGAGTAAGGTCTGGCGAATAAGGTGGATGAAGCAAATTTCCCATCCAAGATCTTCGATCGTTTTTCTGGTCAGTTTTGCGTGTAGGGGCGTGCGTTGTCATGCTGCAGGATGACCTTGTTCACGATATCGGGCCGTTTGTCTTGAATAGAGCGGTTGAGTGGGTTCAGTTGCCCGCTGTAGAGTGCAGCGTTGACTGCTTCGTCGTTCTGAAGCAGTTTGACGCGGATTCTGACGGATGAGAACATTCAGACGCCCCTCGTCGAGATCCAACGTCCGACCTTACGGCCACTGTCCCTCCACGTCGAAATCACCCTTCGCGAACCTCACGAACCATTTCTGGGCTGTTCTTACCAGCATTGTATCATCTCCGTATACGGCGTAAATGTCACAAACGACCGTTGAGCCAGCCCTGTTTGAATGCACGAAGTAGCACTTGACGAAAATGCGCGTTCTAACGTGCGATTTGTCATCTGGTGAACGTGCGATTGGCTGCGAACGCCGCTTGCTGTGTGTGCTCTAACTACACTCCAAATTCAACTGCGAACCTGAACGAACCAAATTACTTTTGTCTTCTCCGAGTTTATTCTCATCCCAGCTTTTATATATAAGCATATTATTTAACCTCACTCCAGATTGGAGCCGTCTTAAGCTCCATCCGTAAGGCTCCGGAGTCACCAACCATTTCGTTTCAAAGCTTACTGTTAGAATTTTTTCTAGGTCCTCTCAGAAAATCAGGCCAGAGTTTTGTATGGCGACGTGAATGCAGCAGCACCTGCATGTGGTAAAATTCAATTTAGATTAAAATTGTGCTCAAATTCGAGTTAACAATTCTAAAAGACTGAGAACGTCCTCCATCTTTTCAGTCTGTCAAAGCAGTTGCTTAAAATTCCATCGTATGAAAAAAATATTGAGAGTCGATTGCGCACGATCTAAATTGCATCCGGATTGTTTCTGTAGTCTCCATACACCGTGTGCTTATCAAATGTCTCATTTTTTGAAGTCTCACTATCGAACCATGCCAAATACTGCCGCCCCGCCGCTTTCGGTGTTGTAGAAGTAGAAATTTTTTTGGATTTTTATCGATCTTATCCTCAAAGCCGTTTCCGTTTCAGATGCAGCAATCGATGCGGGTGAAAAAGTTTTGAACGATTGATCTGATTTAAATGATCTGATCTGATTTTTCTGTTACATGATAAAACTGCAAAAAAGCGTGGAATGAACCACCGTATTTCATCAGTCCAACAACGCACAGCCCTTTTACAAAACAATCGCCAAACGGCTGTGATAGTAATGCAGCAGCTGAGAGCTAATCATAATCGAAACCTACTGCGGGAGTTTCGTAGCACACTTTCGCTCTGCCACCGTCATTTTTCTGTGATCTCAGGTCCACGTCGAAACACCAGGTTAGTCTCTTCCATCCCCTTCGGATTTTATATCGACCAATTTGATTCGGATAAAACAGATGCTGCTTATAAAGTGATTTATGCAGCCAAGTCACATTTCTCAGGTTTTTATATGTAGCTGTCGAAGTTTTCAATTTTTTAAAAATATTTTCTAATTTTCAGGTTCCTTCTGAATCCGAAAAAATTGAATCATGGTAGTGGAGGTTTCAATAGCAAACGTCAATTCGCAAGTGCCTTCTTGAGGCATGCACTCAAATTGAGATATTGGCTTATGACGGGTGTGTTCGGCACCGGTATTGCCCTTAATAATGTGACTTTTTCATTATTTTCGTTATTATTGCTATTGATAGCGTTATGATTAGCGTGATTGCTAATGTTATCACTAATTAATTACTTATTTCTTGATGTGTTACTGTTAAAATTCATATCTTTTTGAGTACTGCTACTGATTTGTTCATCAAATGATGCAGAATATAGAGTGCCCGGTCAGTCTGCCTAAAGACAGCTCGCCTAACGGACAATTTGCGTGACTTACGGTTTTCAATGGATATTTCACCTGATAGCCAGACTGTTCCTTATGTCGTGAGTGATATGATTCACGATAGAGATGATTTCATTAATTTTTTACTGAATAAGCTTTGGCCAGATCAGATGTTCTATACTTTCAAAAGTTTTGTAAAATTTTTATCGAATAATGTAATCGCTTTATCTATTTATTAGAAATTTTTGTATTAAGTAATTCAAGCATCTTATAAATAAGCTTCCATCTGCACCATCCAAACGCCTCTTAAGCGTTGTCTTCTCCATGATTAGGTTAAATAATTTCTATTAGATATCACGCTGTGCACGTGCTCTTGCTATATTCACGAGATTTATTCATTAGGCTAATTTCCCCATAAAAGGATGATGCTCTCATTAGATATCATTCTTTTTATTCGTTCGCTGGTCTAAACCAATCAATCGATCGTTATTGCTGCTGGTTGGCTGAATTCCTTAGCTTCGTTTCGAGATCAATCTGCCGTTATCCGTCGACTCAATCACTCTAATTTCGTCTTGTTCGTTTGTTGTTGATTATTTGCTGTGTGTGTGAATCGAAGTAAATTGTTCGTAGTAAATAGTGCTTCTCACACAAATCACCACTAGACGTCTATCTCTCGTTCATGCAGTCAATCTACCCGCTGCTATTCGCTACACCTTAGGCAAACTGTCGTTAGACAATGTGTCTTTGTTGTCTAATGATCTAATTAGCATAATGATCTAATTAGCATCTAATTAGCAATTAACATACGTGATCTGCTTACTTGTATATGAGTTGTCTTCTTATTTTGAGGAATTTGCCATGAAAAACTCTGTATAAGTGAGAGATTTCATTGTCTTGGTCTTGGTGTGTCTTGTTGTGATCTGGTTTATGTTCGAAGTTATCGCGGTCAGCAAAGAGAATAGAGGAAGAGGGGAATAGTCCTCAAGAGAAGAGGAGGCAGAATTTTATGTGATGTTCAGGTTGGCAGCAAATATTTATTTGGAGGAGACACGCAAACCAATAGCTGGAAAGAGAATCTGACAGTGGACACTGCTCGCAGTTATTATTTATGAAATGTTCTCATGTAAATTTCATCTAGATTTCGATCCATCTGTTGCTTTTAGACATGGTCATTATGAGAAGATAAAGACAATCAAACGAAATCTCAAAATTTTTAAAAAATTTTTTAAAAATGTTCCCATAACCATGGGAAAAAGTTTTGGGTAAGATTAGAAAATATCGCGGTTGTTTGAGCATGTTAGAAATGTATGAGAAAAAGTTTTGCCCGTGGGCGGGATAGAACCACTGGGCACCTGGATTTAGTGCTAGCGCACTATCCACTAGGCCAAGTCACTGCCGAGGGGATGATGTTCAGAGGGTTACTCGAATACGCTACACTTTTCAATGCACTTTTCCCCGCTATATCTCTCCTCCCTGAGGTGTTTCGCAAAAATTTTTAAATTTATTCATGATCAGCTTGAGGAGCTCTACAATTCAATGTATATTTCAACACGAGACGTCAGATTAAGTTCGTGACCTCTTTCCGTTGTTAGGAAATGAGACGACATTGAATTTGCTGCTTGACATCTTCCATGCCAAACCAGCCCCAACACCTGACCCTTCCCTAAAACAACATCGCTAGTCGTCGTACCAGTCCGATGTTTCACTCGGATTCATAGCCGTCCACAACGTTTGATCATCGATCTAAGGAAGAAATCAACGAAGACTCAACAACTCAAGGCGGAGGTGTCGTATAGTGATCTAATTAGCATACGTGATCTGCTTACTTGTATATGAGTTGTCTTCTTATTGTTAGGGATTTGTATCTAAAAAACTGTATAAGAAAGATTTCATTGTCTTGGTGTGTCTTGTCTTGATCCTAAGTAAAGGATTTGATCGTCATCTCGTGTTTTGTTCGTCATCCATCAGCGTCAACTTATTGGGTTGTTGCACAGGTTCGTGCGCTTCATCAAAGTTTTCTAAAACTTCGTTTTCAAACCACAACGGCTAACCAGTCAATCGACAGTGTATTATCCTTCGGTTTCTACGACTTCCTGCCATCGTTCCACCAGGTTGTCGATTCCACGACGGTAGAATTCCGCTGGCTTCGAGGCGAAGAAGTCATATAGCCACGTTTTGAGGGCATGGTCGTTATCGAAGGCTGCACCGCTGAGGCTTTTCGAGAGGGAGCGGAAGAGGTGGTAGTCAGATGGAGCGATGTCTGGCGAATAAGGTGGATGAACCTGAATTTCCCATCCAAGATCCTTGATCGTTTTTCTGGTCAGTTTTGCCGTGTGGGGGCGTGCGTTGTCATGCTGCAGGATGACCTTGTTCACGATATCGGGCCGTTTGTCTTGAATAGAGCGGTTGAGTGGGTTCAGTTGCCCGCTGTAGAGTGCAGCGTTGACTGCTTCGTCGTTCTGAAGCAGTTTGACGCAGATTCTGACGGATGAGAACATTCAAAGCCCCTCGTCGAGATCCAACGTCTGACCTGAACGCCGCCCGCCCTTTACGTCGAAATCGCCCTTCCCGAACCTCGCAAACCATTTGTGCGCTGTTCTCACCAGCATTGTATCATCTCCGTATACGGCACAAATGTCACAAGCGACCGTTGAGCCCTGATTGAATGCACAAAATAGCACTTGTCGAAAATGCGTTTTATCGTCCACCTGACACTTCATTTCATCACGCTGAAGATCCGGACGAAACAAAACTGCAGTAGATCGTCTAACACAGTTGCGAAGAGCAGAAAACCCGCTATCGACTGGTGTATGACACTCCTCCGGAAAAGTGGACTTTCGCCGGAATAATTCAATTTGAATAAAAGCGCACGAACTTATGCAACAACCCAATAATTCTCGACGACACAAGCAACACTCTTTAGGCAAACTGTCGTTAGACGAAATGTCTTTAGGCAGATTGACTGATCACGAGAATATACCAGAAAGATTCGGAAATTGTTGAGCTGTGAGACTGGTGAACAGCCCAACTGACTTTTATTTGGGATTTTGAGAGATTTTATCTGAAAAGTTTAACAGAGTTGGGGACGTTGATGAGATTTGGTGGAGATTGCAGCGCTATGAAAACTGGAAGGATTCTCTGCCGGCGATCGAAATGCCTGAGTGGCTGAAGATTGACCCGAACGAGATACGTGATCGCCTGTCGGATGGATACGATCGCGTCAAGAGAGAGTGGTCCGAGAGGGATCGTGTCTGGTTGAACACGTTACAGGAGAAACTGAAGAAGTTCGAGGGAATGTGGCAACGCGGTTTCGTTCCAACTGAAGGTCCGCATTTATTGCTTAGCTATGGCAAGTTTTTTGATCTGTTAGCTGATCTGTTGACTGATCAATTTGATCTGTTGACTGATCAATTTGATCTGTTGACTGATCAATTTGATCTGTTGACTGATCAATTTGATCTGTTGACTGATCAATTTGATCTGTTGACTGATCAATTTGATCTGTTGACTGTTTTTGATCTGATTGAGTTGAAGTTGAGTTGAGGTGTGATCGTTTTTGATTCGGTTTATAAACACATTCTGGATAGATTTTGGTGGGGGTGAGTAGCTGGCTGTTGTTCAGCGATATTAAATCGTCTTGTATATTTTTTTGAGTGTTTTTATCAATGGCACATTCCGCGAGAGTGTAACGCAAAAAGCTTTCGAAAGCAATGAGACAATTGGTTTGACTCAAGTGCGGGTTCCGGTTCTCTTTAGGGTTCTGCATGGTGCTCTTAAATTGGCGATTTTAGCGAGTTTGAGCCAGTTTGTTTCGATTGGTTATGTGTGAGGATACGAAGAGATTATAGTTGATGTATCCTGGGATGTCTGCCGGCTTTGACAAATCCTAATCGCAATCATGTCATTGAAAATTGGTCAGCACTTTAGAAACACTGAGTGCAGCGGCATTCATTCTGATATGTAGCGTATTTTCCGCAGTATAGGGCGCAAATAAGCGTGTAGTTGGTCGATTGGTTGATTGATTGGTTTACAATTTGAGACTCTAGGCAGAATGTAAGTAAGCTTGAGCAGAGTGAAACGTGCTCTTACATTTGATTGTTACCTGGATTACCTGGATTGGCCAGGCAGCAGGCTATCAAACGTTTATAACGTTGCTGGCCACAATGCTCGCAATGTTTCCGTGCGGCGCATTGTTTTAGCCTCAATTTACGCCTAAACCCCGCTGGCTAGGCGAGCAGGCCAACCGAACACAACCGAGTAATTAATTAGTTGCCGTGAATACTTTGCATAATTAAACGCAGTCAAATACCAATCCAATAAGTAATCATAACTCTAATAAAATAAATAAATATTCTGCCGATCGCTCACAGCGATTGACGAAACAAGCACTGGATGATGTCCAAGTAATAATTAATAGTCACGCTTGATTGTATCGAGTTCAAAACCCTACGTGATCTTGAATATATGATAGAAATTAAAGCGTTTCGTTGAATTTTAAGGTATAAAATGATTGATTTTAGATGGTGTGAAGGACGGTAATGGGGACGAATTGGATGCACAGGACGGGCATATGTTCTCGGGGGTGGATTATATGGCACAAGATCGTGAGTTTAATTGTTGTTGGGGTGGTGGTGGTGATGATATAAATCATTTGCTGTTGTTTGTTATCGTTATTATTCGGGTTTTTATTTGTTTCAGATATTTTGCGACAACTTGCTAAAGGTTAGTATAATTTGTTTTTGATGTGGATGTGATTTTTGCTGATTGTGTGATTTTGTGATCAGCGAGATCAGCTTGGCTGGCTCATTTGTCAGTGGATATCCATCGCCTCTCTGGATCTGGTTCATTTAATCACTCGATTAGAACAGGATTAGTCACTCAAGTTGACTGAAACTGGCTTTGATTGGCTTAGGCTTGATTGATTGAAGTGTAGATGAAGCGGTAGCACGCTTCATCTAGTTGGAAGCCTTGTGAAAGTAAATGAATCAAAATCGTTCGTTGCATTAACACTAGTAGTAGTGTTTGTGAAATATAGAGCGTTTTCTGAATACCGAGATCGGTATTAATACCGTTACGGTGTCATTTTTTAATACCGATACGATACGATACCGGCGGACGACGGGCGGGACGATGGCGCGGCGAGGATCTCTCTCTCTTCCTCTTTGTTGCCTTTCCCTTAAGGTCTTTGAGCGGGGGGTTGGGATGTTGAAAAGCAACTTTTGAAGTATGGAAATGTGACTTGTTCAACACATTCTTTTTGAGACAATCTGTTCAGAATTATTCAGAAAACGAAAATTTATCTAACGAATCACTCACCAAATCTCAACAAATTCAACAAAACACAAAAATCGGTATCAATCACGCTCAGTCGTGATCGATACACCACCAAATTCACCTAAAATCACTTCTTGTGGTATGAATAATACCGAAATACCGTCAATATCCACACCACGAATCCCGAGATCCATATCGCTTCTCTAATACCGCTATTCGGTATTACCGAATACCGAGATCTCATGCAAACACTAGCTAACACCACCAAATGCTTGTTATTTGTGTCCAGTTTGCAGTCAATTGAACTTATTTGACGATAAAGATGTTCAGTACGAAACGATATTGAGTAAATAATTAGATCTAGATGCAGGCTACTGGCTGATATTTGATAAATTCGTAAGATTGCTATTGCTATAGCATTCCACCTGTGTGCAATCTGCTAGTGTTGCTAAAAAAAAATGCTGATTAGAGTGCGTTTTGGTTTATGGATTGTTTTTCAGCGCCGGCTACACTGCTCTCGTCAATATCCTCTGCGTTGGGATCATTCGGCAAAAATAAGGAGCATGAGCAAGAGAATCAACACGACGACAACGACAATAATAATAGCAGTGGATACGCGAAGGTTTGCTCTTTCTAGTTGATGTGAATTAGTCTGAAATTGTGTTTAAGAGGAGATTTTTTTTTAAAGAGGACGAATGGATATTGTTTTTGCAGATGAACGAAACGGAGCGAATTCAAAAACTTCAGGATGAAATGCTTAAAACTCAGGTGAGTGGGTGATGAGTTCTGAGGGAGCTAAGCGAGTTTGAGGCAGCACGGAGCATGCTTCACTTAATATTGCATATTCTTCCAGGGGAATATTTTGTTGAGGTTTTGGTAAATATGCAAATAGAAGGAATTGTTAAATACTGGAATCGGCCAGGCTATCGAACGTTGTTGACGTTGCTGGCCAGAATGCGTTTCCAATCAGTCCTCGACCTTGCTTTCCTTTGCCAGGTCTTACCAATCGCCTTGTCGATCTCGTCTCGCCACCTTTTTGGAGGTCTTCCGAGCGGTCGTTTTTGTTCTCGGGGGTACCATTCTAGAATTGCTCGGGTCCACCTGTTGTCATTCATTCGAGCTACGTGGCCTGCCCATCGTAGCTTCTGTTTCCTGTACTCTGTAATAGAAGGAATTGTTGAATTGATAATGTAAAAATTTTTATGTGTCCTATGAATGCATGTATATTTTTGAGTCTCGTCAAAATGTTTGTGGTGTCTTGAGAGTGCCCGAGTGGACGCCGAGTCATTTCAGAGTCAATATCAACGTGAACTGGAGAGGTTGGAGAAAGAGAACAAATCACTGAAGCAGCGTCTGCTGCTGAAAGATCAGGGTGCATCGAAACGATTGAAGAAAATCAAGGTTTGAGCAATTTTTCAGAGGATAGCCTCTTCAAATTCTTCTCTTACGACGTCCCACCGCAATTCCCCTGCCCACTGGCGATCGTTTTCGATTGGGTTCTCGTCGAAATTTGTGGTCGAAGGTGGCAGATTAAAGTGTGTATGAATTGCAGAGGTCGTTGATCGATATGTATTCGGAGGCGTTGGATTTATTGACTGAATACGACTCGTCATATAACACTGCGGATAATTTGCCACGAGTGGTGGTTGTTGGTGATCAAAGCGCTGGTCGGTGTTTAGTTATTGTGTGACCGGTCAATTTGCCTAAAGACAGTTTGCCTAACGGACAGTTTGCCTAGAAATACATTACCTAACGGACAATTTGCCTAACGGACAATTTGCCTAAAGACACACTGCCTAACGGACAGTTTGTCTGAAGACACATTGCCTAACGGACAGTTTGCCAAACGGATAATTTGCCTAACGGACAGTTTGCCTAAAGACACATTGCCTAACGAACAGTTTGCCTAAAAATACATTGCCTAGCGGGCAGTTTGCTTAAAGACACATTGCCTAACGGACAGTTTGCCTAACGGACACATTGCCTAACGGACAATTTGCCTAACGGACAGTTTACTTATTAGGCGAAATATCCATTAAAAAACCTTAAGTTAGGTAAACTGTCGTTAGGTAAAATGTCTTCAGGCAGATTGACCGGGCACCATTTATTACATTTAAAACCAATTAATTAGACCCAATTCCAACACATCAGTCACTTTCAGGCAAGACATCCGTGCTGGAGATGATAGCGCAAGCAAGAATCTTCCCGAGAGGCTCAGGTGAAATGATGACAAGAGCACCGGTTAAGGTTCATAATAATAATTAGTTGATAATTGGGCTTTGATGAGCACACCTGAAGAGTTGTTGTTGTTAGTTATAGTTATCGGAAATGTATTATTTGAGGTAACGCTCAGTGAGGGACCCTATCATGTGGCACAATTCAAAGATAGCAGTCGTGAGTTTGATCTGGGCAAAGAGAGTGAACTGAAGCAGTTGAGAAACGAAATTGAAGTGAGAATGCGCAATTCGGTGGCTGATGGCAAGACCGTTTCAAATGAGGTGATTGCACTCACTGTGAAAGGTTCGTCAGTTTCGCTGTTTCGCTGTCTCTGAGCAATCGCCGATCCGATAATCAAATCAATCAAATGATCAATCAAATCATCAATCAAATCAGTTATTTATTCATCGAGTAGATAGCTCATTTATGCCTCCCTGTTATCATAAATACGATAGTTCTGCATGGGTAGCGATATCAGGGCAAGGATTCGGTGGTATTCATAAAAGGATTACATTGATTTGGTGATCAGGGCGATAGAGTGAAGCTGTTTTCGGGGTAATCAAGGGAAATGGTTTGGGTCTGGCCTAGATCAAGCAAGCAAATCAAATGCATGATCGGGACACGAAAATTTGGGATGAATTTTTTAATTGCAACTCCAGGAATAAATCAATCCCAATCAGTTTATTGAGCCTTTGCAGCCCATTGATAATCCAGTGGTCTAACACGGTGATCCAGTTGGTTTAAGGCGCTTTAAGGCTCTTCGGAGGCACTGCTTCGAACCATAAAATTTGATATTGCCAACCAAAAAATCATTTCTAAAACACTAGAAATAACACTAAAACACATAAAATTTAAAAAATATTATTTCATTTAAAACCTCAGAAAATTAAACAAAGTCTTATAACAATAAATTGCAAAAGAAATCAAAATAAAAATTAAACGAAATAAAAAATAAAAATTTTAAAAAATATTCCAAAGAAATCAAAATAAAAATTAAACGTTTAAAGAAATCAAAATCAAAATTAAACGGTACCATTTAAAAATAAAGAGAAGAGTCTACAATGCTGTGTGTGTAAAGAATGATTTTAAGGTCCATCCCTGCCCCGAATGGTACTCATCGATCTGCCCGGCATCATCTCCACAGTAACGGTTGATATGGCCAAGGATACCAAGGATGATATTGTGAAAATCTGTAAGACCTATATGGAGAACCCGAACGCGATAATTTTATGCATACAAGGTGAGTGTTTAGTGAGTTGAGTTGTTGAAGCGAACCATTAGCAAGTGGAAGTACGGCATGTTGAGAGCAGAACGGTATGTAGAGATCAGCGGTATACATCTGAGCAGAGGGCATCCATCAGCTTATTTAGTGATTTTGAGTAGTTTTTGCGAAATATCGAGCGTTTTCTGAATAGTGAGATCGGTATTAATACCGGTCTGGTATCATTTTCGGTACCGATACGATACGATACCGGCGGACGACGGACGGGACGATGGCGCGGCGAGGATCTCTCTCTCTTCCTCTTTGTTGCCTTTCCCTTAAGGTCTTTGAGCGGGGGGAGGGCGGTTGGGATATTGAAAGCAACTTTTGAAGTGTGGAAATGTGACTTGTTCAACGCATTCGTTTTGAGACAATCTGTTCAGAATTATTCAGAAAACGAAAATTTATCTAACGAATCACTCACCAAATCTCAACAAATTCAACAAAACACAAAAATCGGTATCAATCACGCTCAGTCGTGATCGATACACCACCAAATTCACCTAAAATCACTTCTTGTGGTATGAATAATACCGAAATACCGTCAATATCCACACCACGAATCCCGAGATCCATATCGCTTCTCTAATAGCGCTATTCGCTATTACCGAATACCGAGATCTCGTGCAAACACTAGACTGCGTGCGCAGTTTTAAGCAAATAAGTGAGAAATTCACGTGAATTGCATTGGAATAAATCGATGATATCGCTTACAGACGGCTCTGTGGATGCCGAGCGAAGCAATGTGACGGATTTGGTTAGTTGTATCGATCCGTTGGGTACGAGAACCATCCTTGTGTTGACCAAGGTTAGTCTTCTATTATAATAATTTTAATTCGCATGTCAATATGTACAATGTAGTACAATACAATCTATTACTATCTGGCGAATATACTACCGAAACTATTGCTGGGGAGGAAGAAGATTTTAAAAAGGCAAAGGAGAATAACAATTTAAAATTATTATCGTACAACGGCACTGAGACTATAATACCGCAGTTATAACATATCACAGTGATATTTCAAGCAATTCAAATGAGTATTCAACGGAATATAATATGCAACGAATATGACGATTCAGTGTTAAATGTCGATTCCCATTGGCTTTTGGTTTAGTAATGAAGGTAGTTATAAGAGGATATACCACCCCAACTATTGCTGGGGAGGTGGAAAAGATTTTAAAACAGGCAAAGGAGATTAACAATTTAAACATATTATCGTCAATGGCAGTGAGACTATAATACCGCATTGGTAACATATCACTGATAACAAGATGAAATATTTTCGCATATAGAATATTTTATCTTATTTAACAATATTTTAATTACAATTTAGAGTAAGTAATATATTACAGTATATTATTTTATGTATAATATTTTTAAAATATTTTCTATTTTATTCGTTTAGCTCAGATTTAATCATAATTTTGGTTGTTTAAGGTGGATTTAGCCGAGCAGAATTTGACAAATCCGGATCGTATCAAGAAGATATTAGAGGGTAAATTGTTCCCGATGAAAGCACTCGGTTACTACGGTGTGGTGACTGGCAAAGGCTCATCGGCCGATAGTATCGAGTCGATCATCAAATACGAAGAGCAATTCTTTGCGCATTCGAAACTTTTCAAGTTGGTTTTTACTTCGTAGCATTCTCGTTAAGTGTAAATCTCGAGAGTTTTACTTACTTTTAATCTTTCTTTACAGCTCATTATTTAATTGAAGTAGTTAAAAGTAATCAGAAAATTGCTCCGATGCTACGACCTTACAATTAGGATGGGCGGTGTGATATTGTGGAGGTGAGTGGAATGGGAATGAGGAGGGTAGGTATAGGAGTAATCGTGACCGGTTAGTGTGTCTAAAGACATTTAGTCTGAGGACACTTTGCCTAGAGATATATTGCCGAACGGACAGTTTGCCAGAATTACGGTTTTTAATGGATATTTCGCCTAATAGGCAAACTGTCCGTTAAGCAGAATGTCCGTTAGGTAAAATGTCCGTTAAGCAAAATGTCTGTTCGGCAAAATGTCCGTTAGGCTAAATGTCCGTTCGGCAAATTGTCTGTTCGGCAAAATGTTCGTTCGGCAAATTGTCCGTTAGGCAAACTGTCCGTTAGGCAATGTGTCTTTAGGCAAACTGTCGTTAACCTAAACGTCTTTAGACAGATTAACCGGGTACCAGTAATAATAATAGTAATGACAATAGTAATACTAAGAGCAGGACAAGTTAAAAAATAGAACAGAATTAAATGGAATAAACAATTAGAATAAAATAAGGTGAGGGAAAATTTGTAGATGTTTCGGTGTAAAACATCGGCCAGCTTTAGTACCCTTTAATGTTGCTATAAAGAGACGTAGATTTTAATGGGTAGTCAGAGTTGTATGATTAATTATTACTTGGACATCGAGTGGTTGTTTCGTGAATCGCTGTGAGCAATCGGGGGAATATTTATTTTATTAGGGTTATGATTATTTATTGGATTGGTATTTGACTGCGTTTAATTATGCAAAGTATTCACGGCAACTAATTAATTACTCGGTTGTGTTCGGTTGGCCTGCTCGCCTAGCCAGCGGGGTTTAGGCGTAAATTGAGGCTAAAACAATGCGCGGCACGGAAACTTTGCGAGCATTGTGGCCAGCAACGTTATGAAACGTTTGATAGCCTGGTCGATCCAGGTAATCCAGTTAGAGTTGATGGATATCCGAACGGATATAAGGCGTATTAAAGTGTGCAATCAATTTCAGAGACGGTATCTTGAAGCCGTCTCAAATGACCACTCGCAATATGTCGTTGGCAGTGTCGGAGTGCTTCTGGCGTATGGTGAAAGATTCAATCGAGTCGCAGGTTCGTTCGTTTTTTTTTGCAAATTTATTATTTGATTCAGATGTTTTTTTTTTTGAAGAATTGTTCATTAATTTTTTTTGTTTGGTTGAATTTATATTTTTAATGTTTTGTTTTTTTAATGTTTTTTAATTTATTGTTGTTTTTTAAATGTTTATTTATATGTTTTTTGTGTGTTTATTTGATTTATTTTTGTTTTTTAAGTTTTTTGTTTTTGTATATTTTTTAAAATTTATGTTTTTTAAATGTTTTTTAAAATTTTTTTATATAACTCTAATTTAGATGTTTAGATATAACTAATTGTTTTTTATATAATTATAATTTTATATATAACTAATTTATATAATTTATATATAACTAATTTTATTTAGATGTTTATATTTATTAATTTTTTTTCATTTATTTTGATGTTTTGATGACGTATTCGTTCTTCAGGCAGATGCGTTTCGTGCGGCACGTTTCAATTTAGAGACGGAATGGAAGAACACATTCCCGCTGATTCGAGAGTTGGATCGTGATGAGTTGTTCGATAAGGCCAAGGGGGAGATTCTGGACGAGATTGTGAATTTGTCGTTGGTGGGTGCTGAAAAATGGGAAAGCATCCTCAAGAAGAAGCTATGGAGTGCGGTTGGTTTTAAGCTGTTTTCTCAAATTCCGATATATCACTTCTAGAGTTGGTACCACAATCGGAGTGATTTGGAATGTTGTGTCGGTGGAGTGGGTGATAAATGATTTGGTGCGGGATCAGTTTATGAATAAAGTTTCTGAGATTATTCAGGTAGCAGCGCACGTCTTCGATCAAATTTTAATGCCGGCGGCTGCAGTTGATAATGCGGGTACATTCAATACACTCATCGATATTAAGCTGAAGCACTGGGCTGATAAGGAGTTGGCGAATAAATCCGTGCAGGTTGGGATTAAGAAATAAAGTGGATTGTTAATGGTTTTATTATTACTGTTATGACAAAATAATCAGTGTGGTTGTAATTGCAGACCGGTTGGGAGACACTATCGGAGGTGTTCCGTGAGCAGGTGCAGTCGTTGGACGCACGTGCATCGCGATCGGGTGGTCATGATCCGATATTCGACCGATTGAAAGAGGCCGTGCTGGAGGCGGCATTGAGTGAGCATAAATGGGACGCTAAAGCGTTGGATTATTTGGTGGGTTGATTCGTATTGTTATGCTTAAACTCGTGTTGAGGACGACGGCTACGTGTTGAGAAGAGATTAATTATTATTATCTAATTATCTGTTATTATTGGTTATGTTATCGTGATCGCGCACAGATCAGTTCGCTGTGATTGTAGCGTTTGATCAGCTGATCAGTCAGATCAGTTACTTGCATTGTGTGCACTGAAGAACTGATTGCGATCATAACAGCACAACCACCCGGCGGAGATTGAACGGTAGGTCTCCGCGGTAGCTGCTCAGAGATAGAGCCCCGAGCGGTAATTGGTAGTTGGCTTCGGGTTCGATTCCGTTCGATTCGGAGGAGGAAAGTTTTGCGCCGGAAACCGAGTGCTGGTGTACCAATATCATAGATTAGTGGGTGGATATGATGATGTACTCACTGGATCATGCAAGTATTGAAACGATTGATATCGAAGCATGATCAATCAATAATCATATCGTTGCGCGCATCATACTTGAATGAATATCGATCAAGGCTGATCTATGCTGCTAGTAGATCAATTGAGTTTTTAAAACTGATTTGATTCAGATGAACACACCAACTTCACATAAGAGCCTTATGGCAGTTCTTTTTATAAAAATGATTTACAAACGTTTTGAGCAAATTATAGTAATGAAATTATATAAATTATGAATAAATTATATAATTTATATAATAAAATTATGAATTATATAATTTGAAATTATAATTATAAATTATATAATTATATTAATTAATTAAAAAACAAGGTTTTCAGCGTGTAATTCAATTGAACGCAATGGAAGATCGACTGGTGCCGGATAGACGTGCATGGGATCGTGCCATCCAGTTTATGACGACGAGTGTACAGGACAGACTCAATGAGGTAGGTATTGCTGTGGTGGTTTTTGAGCGAAAGAGCACGAATTTCGTGGTGAATACGGCTGGAAGATGAATTTTTTCAAATGAGCGATTGAATTTTATTTTGAAGGTGTAGGTGAGTGCATGAAAATGAGATTTCAACCAGGTAAACAGTCCGCACCGGGTTGGGTTGCCAGGTAAGTGTGGAGTGTGGTGTGGTAAGGCGATTGTATAGGTGGTGATGATTTTCGATTGGTTTCAATTCCGTGACTCATACTTGTGATATTAGGCTTAAGCTTAGGATTATCCTTAGGATCAGCAGCTTTATTTTTGCAGTTGAGATGATTCGGTGCATTTAAAGTGATTCGGTGATCGGTAGTGTTTGTTTGTGAGCGGTAGTATTGCGTTTGCATTCGAGTGAATTTATTCATTTTATGTGGATAATGAGCACTTTTACTTGGACATCGAGTGGTTGTTTTTTGTGAATCGAAGTGAGCGATCGGCGGAATATTTATTTTATTAGAGTAATGATTATTTATTGGATTGGTATTTGGCTACGACGTTTAATTATGCAAAGTATTCACGGCAACTAATTAATTACTCGGTTGTGTTCGGTTGGCCTGCTCGCCTAGCCAGCGGGGTTTAGGCGTAAATTGAGGCTAAAACAATGCGCCGCACGGAAACATTGCGAGCATTGTGGCCAGCAACGTTATAAACGTTTGATAGCCTAAAGCTGCTTGCCAATGCAAGTAATCCAGTTATCAGGTAATGCGCACTTTTTAGTGAGTTTAAGTTGAGATGAATTACAGATTCATCAGCAAATCGAGGAGAGTCGTGGCCCATCCGTGTGGTCGCAGTGGCTGTACTGGCAGAGCATGAAACCCGAGCATGTGCTTGCGCAAAGTGTTCAGTCGGAGCTGAAGCAGTTGCTGGTTCAAAATCCGGTTCGTTGATTCGTTATCTGATAACAGGGCTGTCGGCCTTCCTTAACTAATAACGGCACTTTTTTACTTTGGGGGGTCGCACGCGAGCAAGCTCGCGCATGCCACGCCTACTGCGCATGGCTTCAGCCCAAGCGTAGTCTCAGCCTAAGCCTAAGCCTGAGTTCGCTTGCTAGCCTCTGCTGTAGCATCGAACGATCTGAGGCTACGCTTAGATGAGGCTGAGGTCACCTTAGGCTGAGGCCATGCGCAGTAGGCGTGGCATGCGCGAGCTTGCTCGCGTGCGACCCCCCTCCCCCCCCCAAAGTAAAAAAGTGCCCTAATAACACTGCTACTCGAGACGATCAGATCAGTAGCGTGTTGAGTGGTGCCTTACCGGAAGGGTTTTGACTAGAAGGAAAAACCGGAAGGTGGTGAGGCTTCTAGAGTAGTCGAGTCGATTCCACTTCGTTTCAGCGATGAGCACAAGTTAATATTGAATAAAGTTATTGATTAAAGGATCACACGCAATCGATTCTGGACGATGATTTGACGATCGTGAGACGTAATCTGGAGGCACGAGGTGTCGAGGATGTATCAAATGAGATGATCAGAAAGCAGTGGAAGTTGATCTATAAGGAGCATTTTCTGGAGAGACTCTTATTGGTCAGTTGCGTGTGCTTTGCGGTTAATGTGCTCGTAGTTAGATTGATTTTTTTAAATTAGTGATTTGCTGAGCGTCGATGGTGTTGATAAAAAGGTGGCGTTATCACCAGATGTCAATTTTGAATTCAGTATACCCCTGGCCGGTGTATTTTTTGTTGTTATTGATTATGATAGATACGGTTAGGTTTTTGAATTGCCAACTTTGATAGAAATAATGATATATCACTTGTTAGTGGGGATATGGATATGGAGTGGTTGTTTTGTGGATTTGAATTGTCGCTGTGAGGATAACTGAGCGATCGGCGGAATATTTACTTTATTAGAGTAATGATTAGTTATTGGATTGGTTGGTTGGTATTTGACAACGTTTACGCCTGATTATGCCAAGTATTCACGGCTTTCAACTAGTAATTAATTACTCGGTGGTTGTGTTCGTTCAGTTGGCCTACTCGGTTGGTCTAGCCAGCCGGGTGGCTAAAATTAAGGCTAAAATAGAGCGGACGGAAAACGCGTTGCTTGGGCGTTGCGGCCAGTAACTTTAGTTACAAATTTAGTCAGTCTGATGAGAGCCTGGTCAATAATGCAGGCAATAGAAAGAGTAATATGAGAGTGATGTGAATTGCAGGCATCACGTGACTGTCTGAACTTCTATCAACATTATAAGCGTGGATTTGACGATGCGGATGTGGACTGTCAAGCGGTGGTATTGTTTTATCGTATCGAGAAGATGATAAATCTGACCTGTAATGCTCTCCGACAGCAGATCACGAACACTGAGCAGAGGAGACTCGAAAAGGAAGTTAAGGTGTGGTGGCTTCGGTATTTGCATTCATTTATTTAATTAGCAAATCTAACAACTCGATACGAGTCAATGCCTATCTCTTATCACAATATCACATTCTTGCTTCGTTGGCGTTATTCTTTCCCCGCAGCTAACGATAAGACAGTTGGGAATCTGAGAATCTGCTGCTGCTGTCTTCATGAAATTCTAGCTTCGGCTATTGATTGATCAGGAGATCACATCGATCACTGATTGATTTGGCGATCGCTTCGGCTATTGATTGATCAGGCAGGCGATCACTCAGGTTTTGAACTACTTCCCATCCCATATTGCCCAGTGATTTCCAAGCAGAGGGAATCCGTCCTATAAGCACCACAAATCCTGTGATATCCTCACCGCAGAGATAATCTTCAGAGCTATCTATTACTTAATCTCGTTAAATCATCCACCTATAAGACTCCACTGCATATGAGCAATGTAAACGGTGATAAAATTCATTAGTTACTGTGATGTTATCGTTTAAGAATGCTTAAAAAACCTTCATTAAACAATCTAAACCACAACAAATTGTACTGTCTTCATGAAAGTCTAACTTGGATTATGGATTTGGCAAGCACAATGGGTCTGGGCTACTCTTCATCTCATTTTATCGAATGCTTTCTAGAGAGAGGGACTGAAAAGGTGAAGTGAACTGTGTGTGTGTGTAAATCATTGTTAATTTAGGACGTACTGGACGATTGGTCACAAGATAATGACAAAAAGAAGGAGTATTTGACCGGAAGACGGGTGGAGTTGGCACAAGAATTGAGTAAGTGCATCCATATCTTTGCTTTGCCAAGTTATTGAGTTTGGCTGGTATTTGACAAATTGGTTGGTAGTTGACAAATTCGTTGGTATTTGACAAATTCGTTGGTGTTTGACAAATTGGTTGGTATTTGACAAATTGGCTGGTATTTGACAACGTTTACGCTTAATTACGCCAAGTATTCACGGTTTTCAACTAGTAATTAATCACTCGATTGTGTTCGTTCGTTCGATTGGCCTACTGGCCCAGCCAGCCGGGTGGCTAAAATCAAGGCTAAAATAGAGCGGACGGAAAAAATATTGCTTGGGCGTTGCGGCCAGTAACTTTAGTTATAAATTTAGTCAGTCTGATGAGAGCCTGGTCAATAATGAAGGCAATAGAAAGAGTAATATGAGAGTGGTGTGAGGCATCACATGACTGTCTCAACTTCTATTAACATTATAACGTGATCGGTTTCAGAGCAAGTACGGCATATACAGGAGAAATTGGAGGAATTTATGATACAGTTACAGCAGGAGAAAGCGTGACGACGTGGTGGTGGATACTGTAATTTAATTGTAAATTCACTCTCAATTGAAGTGCAGTGGATTGATCAGTATATATATTCGTATTCAGTATAGGGCAAATGAAATGAATACTGTATGATTTGTAATGTAATGTAATGTCTTGTGAACAATATTAGACGAATACGGTGAGGATATAACTTCTTTATTACGGTTAATTAGTTAATTAATTGATTCAATTTGATTGTAAGTTGTTAATTAATTAGTTAATTAACTCAATTTGATGTTATATCCGTGTTTGATGATGTGTAATCTCTGTTTTATTTTGAAAAATTTGAATTGTAGTTTGTTTTGTAGAGGTGGTATATTTTGAGAGCGAGAGATTTCAGTGGATTATCTGAAATTGTGTGGATTTTGTATGTTTTGTGAACAGCATCTTGGTTTGTTAAGTTCTCTTATGTGTATTCAGCGTTTGTGTGTGTAATTATATCATGTATTTTTATTGTGGCACTTTTTTACTTTGGGGGAGGGGGTCGCACGCGAGCAAGCTCGCGCATGCCACTCGGCCTACTGCGCATGGCCTCAGCCTAAGGTGACCTCAGCCTCATCTAAGCCTGGTAGCCTCAGATCGCTCGATGCTACAGCAGAGGCTAGCAAGCGAACTCAGGCTTAGGCTTAGGCTGAGACTACGCTTGGGCTGAAGCCATGCGCAGTAGGCGTGGCATGCGCGAGCTTGCTCGCGTGCGACCCCCAAAGTAAAAAAGTGCCTTATTAGTTATAGTTCGTAGCTGGATCGTTGATACGAATAGCTTTGCTTGTTTCATTACTCTCAGTTGAACAAGCAAGTATTTTTAGTATATCCGACGAATAATTAAGTATTTTTGTGTTATTTTTATTATTATTGTGTTGAGATTGTCATCAGTATAGAGATATTTACGTTGTATCTGACACGCTGGCTTCAGTGATGAAGTGATTTATTTTTATTTAATGGCATTTTGTGACAGTTCAGATGGTTTGGTAAGGTTGAGGTATAAGGTGAATAAATGTACGATGGTCACAGATATCTTCAAACATTCACGGCACTTTTTTACTTTGGGAGGGTCGCACGCGAGCAAGCTCGCGCATGCCACGCCCACTGCGCATGGCTTCAGCCCAAGCGTAGTCTCAGCCTAAGCCTAAGCCTGAGTTCGCTTGCTAGCCTCTGCTGTAGCATCGAGCGATCTGAGGCTACGCTTAGATGAGGCTGAGGTCACCTTAGGCTGAGGCCATGCGCAGTAGGCCAAGTGGCATGCGCGAGCTTGCTCGCATGCGACCCCCCAAAGTAAAAAAGTGCCACATTCACTTTTATTTTGAATGCTGTGCGAAAGGTAATTAGGTAATAAATACAAGCCGGATCATAGCCTGGCTTAGGCTTAGGTTCACAAGAAATAATGATATTGCGATCTTGAAACAACCACTGGGCGGACGCTGAACGGTAGGTTTCCGCGGTAGCTTAGAGCTAGAGCCTCGAGCGGTAATTGGTAGTTGGCTTCGGGTTCGATTCCGTTCGATTCGGAGGAGGAAAGTTTTGCGCCGGAAACCGAGTGCTGTACCAATATCATTAATGCTATGTGTGAAAGAGTTGTGCGAAATTTTACTTCACATACAGCTTGAGACTCTTTTCAAATGGAGGATGAATCGGTGGTTTTGTCGTTCAGTCGGAATAACGCTCGATTGGCTGCCATTGAACTCCAGTCACCCCCCCTCCCCAGTTTGAGCGGCGGCTATTTTCGGGGACTTCTCCTGTCCCCGACTTATTTTACGATGGCGCGGCGAGGATCTCTCTCTCTTCCTCTTTGTTGCCTTTCCCTTAAGGTCTTTGAGCGGGGGGGGGTTGGGATATTGAAAGCAACTTTTGAAGTGTGGAAATGTGACTTGTTCAACGCATTCTTTTTGAGACAATCTGTTCAGATTTATTCAGAAAACGAAAATTTATCTAACGAATCACTCACCAAATCTCAACAAATTCAACAAAACACAAAAATCGGTATCAATCACGCTCAGTCGTGATCGATACACCACCAAATTCACCTAAAATCACTTCTTGTGGTATGAATAATACCGAAATACCGTCAATATCCACACCACGAATCCCGAGATCCATATCGCTCCTCTAATAGCGCTATTCGCTACTACCCAAATCTCGTCGTGCAAACACTATCAATATTATGTTGATCATGTTAAATGGCGCTTAAATTTTAAAAAACGATGCCCTGTTTGAAGTATTTATTCGGTGAAGTACAGCACACAAACTGAACAACCTCAACGATCACAAATTTTTTTAAAATAATCATTTGAAAATAATAATTCTGATTGAAATGATCTCAAATATCCGCTCATTTGCATCAACTGCGCTCAAATAATAGTGATCAGTTACAAAATTTTTCTGAATAAACCATCCAAATGAGATACGAAATGCTCAATGGACTGAATGAAACTGAATGAAGAGAACACAAATAGTTTATTGCGATATCATTCAATCAAATGATAACAATCACTTTAGATCACTGATGATCAATGACGTTTACTTATCGCAATAGATCATGATCACAAAATAGATATCATTTTCATAAGTGGATAGGGTGATATTTGAGAGCCAAATAAAATTAGGTTGTGCTAATGATAACGCTGCAGCAGATTCATTCCGCAGATCGCCTAGCGAAATGAATTTGGTCCAAGTGACTACTCTGAAAGATGATAGTAGTGGTCATTAGGCGTGAAATGTAGTCAACATATCGATAGTAATAATAATTAATTAATTAATTAATTAGTGAGCACTCATAAACACAGTAAATCGTACCATTTTGAACAGCATTTGGCGTCTTTGCCTTCGCAACACTTTGCCTTCTCTTCACAGCATTTTGCTTTCTCCTCACAACATTTTGGTTTCTCGCCACCACAGCAACCTGAATATGGCTCTCATTGGTACCATATCACAATTATTTTGAAAGTAACACCAACTATTACTAGTAATCATTAATAATTACTAGTAATTATTAATTAGATATGGCAATATGCTACTGATCAAGACAACCCGAAAACATCATCCCATCAACGGGATCTAGTCACGAACGGAACGGCTGAACAACCTAAAGACTAACCCTTTTTTGCGCATTCCTTATCCGGGCACTCTTTGCAGGTGCAGGCCTTTCCGTCTTTGCATCCTGAAATTTAAAAAAATTGCTTTTTAAAAAATTAAAATTTAAAAAAATTGCTCACTCCTATACACCATTGCAATGTTTCAGTATCATTTGAGAACGAAATTCAAAAGAAAAAAAACTACCCAGCAAACACTATTATATTACAAATTAAAAATGCAACTGAATCGGATGTGGATCTCATTAATCTCACTATCAGTTGCCATGCGACTCGACGGTTGCTATATCGTATTTTTTGAATTCATTACGTCTACTACTTTCAAAAGGCAGTTTCAGTTGTCTAGGTTTCAGTTTTCTTTTCGTTTTTTTAAGAAAAATTAAAAAATTCTTTGATCAAGAATCGAAAACCATTCGACCATTTATTTGTACTCCGATGTCCTTCTCATTCTTCTGAATGCCCTTTCAGTGCCCTTAATCCCTCATTTTGATCTGCTTAACTCAATAAATGTTCTCATTTTATTTATCCTACAAAGTTTATCTTCAGCAAATCGATTGCCCTTCTAACTCTGATATAATCCTATAATATGATACTGCACACTGCATTTGCACACAAAACCCACTGCTTGCTATACATCCATCATTTGAAGCGCAGAGCAAAAATCGCCTTGTGTCTAAAACGTCACACGTCTAAAAACCGCTGCGACTTTCTTAAGCAAGCAATAAGGAATACGATGGTGTCTGTGAATTGAAACTCAAGCAGAGTATCTTCAACTTTAAAAAATCCCTCAACAACATCCTAGATATCCTGAAATCCCTAGATAATATTTTGATAGCCTAGAATGTGCTGAATCTAATAATGCTGTCAGGGAAATTGATATGTTGCTGGGCAAAATTGAGCATACGGGCAGTTTGAAGTTGTTTCTATAGTACTGTATATCATTAATATAATGATCAATATAGAGGTGATATATCTTCCTTCAGAAATCCATCTATATCTCTTCAGAAATCCATCTATATCTTCCTTCAGAAATCCATCTATATCTCTTCAGAAATCCATCTATATCTCTTCAGACAGACAAGTTTATATGATCAATACGACCATATGATTACATGCAGAACTGAAAGCAGTTCGGCTAAAAATCGATTAACAAAAGCTAATAACAACGTCTTACCACATGGGCAAACCATTTTGATTTTGTTTTGATTTTTTGACACTTCTTTCAACTGAAATGATCAAATTTTATTACTGATAATAAGAAAGTACCAATCGAACACTATAAATGATTAAGGATTTTTAAAAAATTTGAACGATTGCTCTATTGAAATACGATTAGATGGAAACGAATAACGTTTTCAAAAAATGGTGACCCGATTTTCTGCTCAAAATTTCAGTTCTGAGAGTAATTATCATCCAAATTCACAGTGACAATTTAATTGTAACAACGGAATAATGACCGATATGCGTATGTGCAGATGGCAAATGCAAATGGAACGTTTAGCAAATCGCAATAAATTTAGAAGCATCCAAAATTTTCAGCTGCAGTAAAGATTTTCAGCTGCAATTTTTCCACTTCCTCACAATATTATTCTTTAATTTAATGCCGTAAAGTCTTCACAACATAATACCTCAGCCTATAGCAATCCAGTTCATCACTAGATGATCCCACCCACCATTGAAAATTTTAAAAGTAACTCAAAACTAAAAGTAATAAAGTAAAAGTAATTAAACAAAGTAAAAAGTAATTTCATCCTAGACGCATGTCCAATCACAATTAACCCCAACAAACTAAATTGGCGAACGAATGCCCTAATACAGAAAGACGAGCGAGCCGACTGTTCCAGGGGTACGTGAACGGTTTGAAATGAATCGTTCACATTTGTTACTGGAGTATTACTTCGATGATTACGGCAATATATATGGAGCGAATTGAAGTGGTTGCCAGTTTGAAGGCTGCTCTGTGTCGTCTGTTTTACTGAGTAAAACTAAGGAAGGCATTGTAGATTCGCTAGAGGACTGGAGAAAAAGCCAGCGAAAGGGCGTTGAAACGGGAGACACGAGGAGACGAGAACGCTGATCTATCGGAGTTTTTGCCGTGACAGCAGCAATAGAGACCATTTTATTTGCTGCATGGAATTGGCGAAGAGAATGAGTCATTACTGTGTTGTTAGATTACCACTGCTCGATAGCAGTAGAAATCGATGGCGCGTTGCGTATTCAAGTAACATGTATTCACTGAAATAGTGCGTGAAATGAGGATGGTACAGTGATAGAAATTGCTATTACTAACACTATATTTTTCGTGTAAAATAAATTCGTTCAGTTGCCTTGCATGCTCCACTTATTGCCTTGAGTTTTCGAGTTCCGATGGCTTCGAGATGACGTAAGTAAGCAGGTTTGAACCAGTTTGAACACATGAAACATTTCATATGTCAACATCTTGCTATTTATTCGAGAATACACTTTTTGTATGATTCTCGACAGTCATAAGTACATTTCAATCGTTTATCGCATTACCTGTTGCTAAGAGAAGGTGAAATTAAATGACGAATTAAGTCCACCAGGTAAGAACTCGATGTTGAAATTAGATGATGCATTAAGGTATGACGTTATAAATCATCATCAGTATCGTTTATGGACAGCGGAATGCGACGGGGATGGAGAATAATACAGTCAATATTGATAAAAGGATACTGATATTGAATCTTTCGATGGCTGCCCTGATAAAATATCATCAAAACATTTTGAATCGTCCAAATTTGTCAGCATTAAAGCGGATTAGTGGTGCGTGTGAGCGCTTATCATGTTGAAAGTGTCGTTTTTACTCGCAGTAATAATCTACTCTATCACAGCTATAAACTATAAAGTAGTATAACTAGAAACTATAAACTACTATTACTATAAACTAAAATACTTTAACTAGAAACTATAACTATACTAACATTCCATGGTTTATAATCGGCAGATGAATAGTTTGTCATGGACATCGCAATTTTTGCTCCGATTGCGACATCACAACAAAATAAGCGCTTGTATCGTTATCAGGGGATATTTTTATCAGTGATTGACGTGATTCGAATTGCATTCGGCGCTTTCAATTATTCGATTGAGCCCATTAACTTCCTCTTAAATTACTTTTATTTTACCTGGATTACCTGGATTGGCAAGCAGCTTTAGGCTATCAAACGTTTATCAAACGTTGCTGGCCACAATACTCGCAATGTTTCCGTGCGGCGCATTGTTTTAGCCTCAATTTACGCCTAAACCCCGCTGGCTAGGCGAGCAGGCCAACCGAACACAACCGAGTAATTAATTAGTTGCCGTGAATACTTTGCATAATTAATCGTCGTAGCCAAATACCAATCCAATAAATAATCATAACTCTAATAAAATAAATATTCTGCCGATCGCTCACAGCGATTGATAAAACAACCACTCGATGTCTGATAGTGAGTAACCTTTATTTTACATTCATCCAAAACTGTCAAATCATCGAAATCACCAAAATACATTTCAAAGGCAAACAACATCGCTCACATAACGCATCACAAATTAAAAATGCCTCATAAAACAATTCAGACAGTCATTAATAACAATTCATAGTCAGCCTCTTCAATGAAGCCACTCTCGTAGGCCGAGTGGAATCGTTCCGCTAACTTGCTGGACAGTTCAATGGGCAGATGTGCGGTAATGGTGATCGGCATCAGGAGGTAGATCTGAACGCTGATCAGAGTGATCACTGTTGTGGTGGCCGCCGTTGAGCTGGCACGATGTCTGCTGGTGACGACTTGAAAGAGGCCTCTTCGACGACGAATCTCATCCAGAAGTGCCCAAAACCGTTGCTCCACAATATCGGTGACAAGCCACATGCTCTGAAAGTCATATCTGTTGCGTTCGGCAAAAAATTTCTCGCCACAATATTAATCACGATGCTTGATTCTTGAGGATTCTTTTAATCAGGATACATTTTTGAAGATTTTCTTGTTGCTTTTTTTGTCTTAATCCAATCCAGATCTGTGCTTGGTTAGGTTAGCTCTCAAGATTATGCGCGAAGTCAGCTGGAAATGTAACTGATCAACAAAGTGTGATTGAAAGCAACAACAGTACTTGTCGAAAATTTAAATCTACCGTACCCTCAGCTTTGACCAGTAACATATCAATTTCTTCACACCAATCGATCGAGCAGAGTCTCTGCATTCAGCAAAATATATATTTTGTCGAGCGATTTTGCTTAGTTGAGGAGATATAGCTATTGGATTAAAGCTATCTGAACTAGCGCTGAGGTGCTCATTGATATGCATTTGATCACTATAGATCAACAGACATTATAAATTACTATAGAAATATGGGTTTGATACATTCAAGCCTACCGTCTTCTCAAGTTTGCCCGGAAACATATTAATGTTTGTACATCATTCGATTGAGCAGAATCTCTTCTATCTAAAACTGAAAAGCTCACCGTAAAATTCCGCCTCTGCGAGGAGATATAGCTATTTTTCTGATGCTATAGGGGTTGGCACATTTAAAACTACCGTACTCTCAGCTTTGACCAGTAACATATCAATTTCTTCACACCAATCGATCGAGCAGAATCTCTGCATTCAGCAAAATATATATTTTGTCGGGCGATTTTGCTTAGTTGAGGAGACATAGCCATTTAATTAAAGCTATCTCAACTAGCACTGAGGTGCTCATTGATATGCATTTGATCACTATAGATCAATAGTCTTAATCAAATGCAGACGTAACTACGCTTGGCTAGATCAGCTCTCAAGATTATGCGAAGTTAGCTGGAAGTGTGATGTGGAGACGATTGATGAACGAACAAATGAATCTGCAAATGAATAATACGGGAAGTTTGAGTTACGATAGCTGCTTTGAAGGGTTTATATTGTGTGATGGTGCGGTTGTATGTGTTCAGGCAGAGCGTTAACAACGTTAAACACTTGATTTATTTGTTGAAATGATCAATTTTTCTGGTGATAATGGCCATTTTGTGTGTCAAAATATGGCATGTCTCAGTCAAAATGATCAATTTCTTTGTTTAAAATGGCCATTTTGTGTGTCAAAATATGGCATGTCTCAGTCAAAATGATCAATTTCTTTGTTTAAAATGGCCATTTTGTGTGTCAAAATATGGCATGTCTCAGTCAAAATGATCAATTTCTTTGTTTAAAATGGCCATTTTGTGTGTCAAAATATGGCATGTCTCAGTCAAAATGATCAATTTCATTGTTTAAAATGGCCATTTTGTGTGTCAAAATATGGCATGTCTCAGTCAAAATGATCAATTTCTTTGTTTAAAATGGCCATTTTCAATCGAATTTTGGCCTGAATCTAGTGAAATAATCAATTTCTCAGTTAAAAACGGCCATTTTGATTCAAAATTCGAGCAATTTCTATCGAAATTACCAATTTTTTAGTTGAAAATACACAACAACAATAGGAATAACGCAATCCAAGTGCACTCATTGGAATCCTCGAAGCAGTATCAATCCATCGAATTTAGATTTATGATAACAAACAAGAATACATTAATGACATCAGATTGATAAGACAAAAGCTATAAATGACGTGAGATGTGGAAAACAAAATAATTTTTTCAATATATTCCAAAATAAGACAATCAAATTTTTATAAATATCTTGATCCACGACTTTGCTTAAAGTGATAGTGATTCTATCGATAATATCGATTAAAATATCGCTGATAAATAGTGATAACGGAACGATGATAAGACTGACCGTACTGATGATAATTATGAATCGATGGGATGTGGAGAGGGAATTGAGACGTGGATAATGGGAAGCTCTTAGGATTAAATGAGTTGAGATGTGGAAAAGAAAGCGCTTTCACGGGCGATTACCTTTACCACTTACAATTAGCTGAACAACAGTAACAAATAAAACTTGAATTAAGTACTTCAGGCGTACACACCTTTTAGAAATAAAATAAAAGATCAGAGCAAAAGAAAAAAAAAGCAAAAGAAAAAACAAATGCAATAGAATGCGGCTGTCTGCAGTGACTGACGTCTTATGAAAATCGTCATTGGCTAAAATAAGACGTGAGTCATAAAATAAAAATGACGATTGATTATCAATGCCGGATAAAGCTGGATAAAGCTGGATAAAGCTGGATAAAGCTCACTGAATATCAAAAGAAAATTTAGCGAGTAGGCGACAGCAGCACTAAAATCGTCGACTTTAGATAGCAACAACTTACAAACATGCTGAGCAGGGGATCGATTATCGGAATATGGCTGAGATGTTAGAGCTGTAAATTGAGAATTAAAAATTGTGATGCTTACATGGATTCAGTGAAAATTCATTGGCAGTAACTTCAATCAAAATTTTAAACTGAAGCAATCAAATTGCTTCACCGGCACTCGAATATTGTTCTCTGAATAGGTGAAATGCAATGAGTTACTAGGTAACTGACAATTATGACAATAACGCATCGTATGCTTTGGCCAATTATTATTGATACTCGGACATCGGGTGGCTGGTTTGTCAAACACTGCGATTTATTTTATTAGAGTTATGATTATTTACTGGATTGGTATTTGGCTACGACGATTAATTATGCAAAGTATTCACGGCAACTAATTAATTACTCGGTTGTGTTCGGTTGGCCTGCTCGCCTAGCCAGCGGGGTGGCGTAAATTGAGGCTAAAACAATGCGCACGGAAACATTGCGAGCATTGTGGCCAGCAACGTTATAAACGTTTGATAGCCTGCTGCTTGCCAATCCAGATAATCCAGGTAAAAACACTTTTGGTAATTAATGCAGGTAATTAATAATAACACCTCTTAATAATCGTTGTGCTATGCGTATTGATCGCGCGAGAGAGCAACAACAACAATTGCAAATAAATTTTGACTAATAAAAAACGGCTTCGCCGAATGCGTTCGTTCACGGTAACTTTAGTCATTTACATGCGTTGTGTCAATTTGTCTATTTTTGTCAAACTAATCAGGTTGTTCCGGTTAATAATCAGGTTTGTTCATTTATTCCGGTTAAAAATGGCAACTCTTTGCCAGAATTTCGCCCAAATCAATCAAAATAGTCAATTTCTGAGTTGAAGACGGCCATTTTCAGTCAAAATTTGACCTACCGCCGTCGAAATAATCAATTTTTTACGGTAAAAATGGCCACTTTCAATCAAACAACGGCTTATTTCTGTCAAAACAATGATTTTCTCAGTTTAAATGGAAATTTTTAGCCGGAATCTCGCCCACATCAGTCAAAATAATCAATTTGTCAGTTAAAAACGGCCATCTTCATTCAAAATTCAAACTACTTCTAGCGAAATTATCAATTTCATAGTTAAAAATAGCCGATTTATATTAAAACTTGACCCAAATCTGTCGAAAAATTTAATTTCTCAGTAACTTTACTGTGTAATCGTGCAGAAGGATGAATTCTAAAAATTTTGAACAAATTTTTTCCAAATTAACACAGTCAGAGAGAAGATTTTCTCCAGTCCTACTTGCCGTCACAATATGAGACCTAGATCTCTTACATAATCCACTATGAGATCAGTTTATTGAGGCGCTCGCAATTGTACAAATGAATAAATAAACAAATAAATAAATAAGAGTAGCATGCATTAGTAGGATAGAAGTAATAGTAATCGTTACTACTCAATGCTAAAGTAATAATAATAAAATAATAATAATAAACAATAATAGTAATGATAATAGTAACCAAATTACCAAATCCTAATTAAAAATGGCTATTTTCTATCAAAATTTGCCTCGAATCTGTCCAAAAATTCAATTTCTCAGTTACTCAACTGTGTAAACGCGCAAAAAATTTGACAAAATTTTCAGTAATAATAATAATAATAATAATAATAATAATAATAATAATAATAATAATAGTAATACTAATCATAAACAGTAATTACAACAACAATAAGTAATGTACCAACAATAATACCTTCACAACAACCCCAAAATCACTCCCACCCACACCCACCACAATAATAATAACGACACCATCGGCACATATAACAATATCAATTACTATAACAATAACAATAATAATATTAAATAATAATAATACATTAACAAATGTTATTTATTGTTACTATACAGAGTATTATTAATGATATTCCTGCGCACCCTCTCCCTCTTCATCTCCTCGCGTCGTAACAACTCGTCTTGATCGAAACTCAGCGAGATCAGATTCTCGTACTGATTTCCGGTGATATTCACGGCCACCGGAGCGATCTGCCAATTTTTATTATTATTATTATTATATATTATTACATTTATTATTATTTATTATTATATGCACTACTTTTATTCTATATTACTACTATTATCATTTATTATTATTCATTATTATTATGGTTATTATTATTATTATTATTATTATTATTATTATTATCATTATTACTATTGTAAAATATAGAGCATATCAAAAGTTAGCGACGTGATGCGCGAGCGGTTTGTGGGCGGGGCCTATCAAACCCCGCCCATAAACCGCTCGCACAACAAACGTTCTTTGTAGCATCAACCTGTCCAATGATTTTATTAATGATTACTATTATTATTTATAAATATATTTTAATAATATTATTATTATTCGGATATATATTTATTTTTTACCACTAAAATTAATGACTGGGAAGAAATTGAATGTATTCATAAGAGGTACCCCTTTGATTATCTCTTTCTCTATCGTCTCTCGATTTTTACGCACTATTTCGTCCACTCTCATGTCTACTTCTCGCCCAAACTCGCAGTCCTTCGCGTACGCCCTCTCAGTCTCTGTGGCGCCGTTTCCCAACGATATTTTCGCCCTCTCTCGCTCCAGTTCAGCTTCCCAAAAGTTTTCTTCCAACGGCGAAGGGCGCATTTTATTGGGACGCAGAAATTTTCGTTCCATTGCTTTATTTATTATAGTGATATGTATGTATCTATCTGAATTGAGATGATAATTACTGTTTATTATTATCGTTTATTTACATTTATACAATTGATATTTGGATATTATTCTGTTACTTTTGCGTTTGCAACGGAAAATAATCTGCAATGAAAATTACCATAATAATAATAATAATAATAATAATAATAATAATAATAATAATAATAATAATAATAATAATAATAAATTGATAATTTTGCTGATAACGTGCGTCACCGTGCCTGTTATCACAGATACTCGCTCGTGTGCTCACAAACGCTCCACACACACATAAGTCAAAGCCAAAGCGTTATCCATATCACATCGCTAATCGTAAGTCTAATCTTAAGCACACTCCTGATTTCACTTCGAATTGCATTCATACAAAGCATCCGGCAAAGCACACGGTAATCTAAGCACATGCGCACGGTGGCGCCGTTATCAGCGAAAGTGACCAATAAATTTAATAACGATAATAATAATAATAATAATAATAATAATAATAATAATAATAATTCCAATAATGAATAATAATTCGTTGCAATTCGAGCACACCACCACAAAAAATTCACCACTTCACTAAAATTCAATAAAATTTATCTTCATTTATAAAATAACAACGAATCAGCGATATTAAACCATTTCAATGAACAAAACGTACAGCAACGACGAACACATTGTGGATTGCATTAATAACGATAATGATTATATTAATTATAATGATAATAGATGATAATAGGGCGGGACTTACGGAGGTGGGCGGGACTTACGGAGGTGGGCGGGACTTACGCTGCGATGCGCGCGGCGAATAGAAATGTTTAGCCCCGCCCACCACTGTGAAGCGCTGTGTATACACGCTTCGCTCCAACCCAAAACACACGTTAATAGCTGTTCAACGAAATGCAAATCAAGAAAGACCATAATATGCAGTTATAATAATAATAGTAATAATAATAATAATAATAATAATAATAATAATAATAGTAATAATAATAATAATAATAATAATAATAATAGAAACCAAAGATATACCACTATAAACCCCCTCAAAGTGAACATCACGAATCAAATTGCTATACCTATACATGTCATTAGTACTATTATTATTATTATCATTACTATTATTATTATTATTACTATTATTATCACTACTATTATTATTATTATCATTATTATTATTATTATTATTATTATTATTATTATTATTATTACCCTTCATATAACAGCGATAATATCGATATTACTGTTACTATTATGATCATTACTACTAAAATTATTACTATAATGAATAAAACATAAACATTATTTATTACTATTATTAAAAAATTGTATTTATCAACTTCACACCGGTTCTATAGCAGAGCAATAACTGCATGCGTATAACGGAATGCTATGACGACTCTTTAAATGTCATATCAATAATAATAATAATAATAATAATAAGTAATAATAATAATAATAATAATAATAATAATAATAATAATAATAAAAATATAAAATATTAATATCAACAAACAAAAATATACAAACGCCGATTGAACAATTAACTCATAACGGATATATATTTATACATTCAATCAGCACGAATCGTGAGCAACTCCAATATGCACCAAAAAAGGTAGATTTCTGATTAACAATAATTAATTAATTAATTAATTATGATAAAACAATAAAACTTATGAATTGTTTAAAAAAACACGTAAACGAGCTTATAAGCAACATTTTTTCAACATATGACGGCACCGCGCCGCGCTAGAAAGTGATCATGGAGTTTGAAGAGAATCAAACAGAAAACAAAACTGAAAGAGTGTGTAGAATTGAGTGTTTGCAACGGAAAGAGACGCTTTAGAGATAAGAATTTTCAGTAGAAACAGACACACAGACAAAATAACGTTCGGATGCAGCATGATTACGGTAATTATAACAACAACAGTAGCAATAATAATAATAATAATAATGATAGCAATAATCATAATAATGATAATAATAACAATAATAAAAGTACCGATTGATACAATAAATCTCTCAAAACGAATAAATAAAACGTCTCAAAATCGACAAATCAAACCGAAATCAAGCCCAATCCCGTCGATTAAACCCCTCCCCAACACCCCTCCCCCCACAAAACACCCCCAACCCCTCCCCCACAAAACACCCCCCCAACCCCTCTTCCCGCACTCCACACTACCCGCATCTCGTCAATATCAACACAAAAACACTCGCAATAACAATAACCATCACATCATCAACATTCTCAATTCATCATGTCATTTCAACGCCCTTCCTGCTCTTACATTGTACAATACAATAACATTTAAAACCATCACAATAACAATAATAATAATAATAACAATAATAATAATAATATATACACTAATAAAATATATATTTTATACTTTTATACAAAAACAAAAGCGCATAAAATCAAGTATGTATACCCACATAAAAACCTTTAATTCATTCTCTTGAGATCGTCGTCATTAATTTATAAAACGGTTCAATTAAACCAAAACTAATTATCATCATCATAAAACAATTGCAGCAGTCATTACTATTGTCATAAACAACAATAATAATAACAATAAAACATTAAAATAATCGCAACTCTAATCAACCATTTCAACTAAAACCAACGAACAACAATAAATATATAATCATAACGGTCTATCAGCTCCGTAAATAAAATTCTCCTCCGAGTAGAATTTATACGCCTCGGGGTAGTTAAACTCAACAAAATCAGGCAGGCCTGTGTCCAGGTAGGGCAGTGCGATCACCTGCAATCACCTTATCAATTACGCCTTATTAAGGAACAACTGTCTATCGCACCGAAGTAATAATAACAATAATAATAATAATAATAAAATAACAATGATAATAAAATAATAATAAAAATTCCCTCATATATAAGGCCCATGATGGTATTAGATGGTTCAAAACGGCACATATTATTCACAAAAAATATTTTTTCATTATTTCCATCAATATTGCTATCAATTCCCCATAACTATCTCGCACTCATCACTCTATTTCTTATCATTACCCATTATTACCCATATTCCTTATCATTACCCATTATTACCCATATTCCTTATCATTACCCATTATTACCCATATTCCTTATCATTACCCATTATTACCCATATTCCTTATCATTACCCATTATATCCCCCACAACATCATTTATCACCACCTAATTCATAACCATTAACCTTCTATAATCTCCTACCCTACCCTCCAAAATCCCTGACCCTTGATCCCAGTGATTCAAATGATGTTCCTGAAGACGGTTTAAAGCCAAAACTTCGAACATTCACGTATTATTTCTAACTGCGCAGTTAATATATTTTGTCAAAATATACACCGATAATAATAATAATAATAATAAATAATAACAATAATAATAATTATAAAGTACCTGTCTGCCTCTCGCGTTGATAACATACGACTTGGACGGATCATTCGAGGGAGTCGCGTGAAAGTGCTCACGATGCCGCAGATTGTCCAGTGTCGGCAGCATCGACGTCCATATCAGATGCGCGTTTGCCTCACCCGATTCCTCCTCTTTAATCCTACTCAATTGGCTATTCGCTGTGCCTTCCTCGGAGAGTGGTTCAGCTCTACAAAATCACCGCCACCATTATCATGCTGGCTCAGATCGGCACCGTGAACTTAGTTAACGAGTTCTATCCTCTGTCGCAACTAAGCCCTCTGATTGTGATCTCTTTAATGAGATCAAGCTTTATCAAAGATTTTGCATAACCGACGCGTTCTGCAAATCGAATCGAACTCACGCCCTCTGAACAGATCAATCGAATCGAACTCACGCCCTCTGAACAGATCAATCGAATCGAACTCACGCCCTCTGAACAGATCAATCGAATCGAACTCACGCCCTCTGAACAGATCAATCACATCCTCAAATCCCAGCATCCTCACACCACTACACTATCGGCCCAAAGCTCAATCATTCCTATTTGATTTAAGTACACTATCTTCTTTAAGAGTACTATCATCATTGTATGCTCTGGCTTATCGCGCAAGTCGCTAAATCCCGATCGCTCGGATCAGTATCATTGCGATAACCCACTTAATCGTATCAGCGCTCTTCGTTTGTACAGTCTGCTGCTTGTTTTTCGGAGGTCTGCCACGAGTCTCCTTTTTCCGTGCCTGTTGCTGTTGATCCAACGACGAGATCGATGGCGAGGACGCTGCCGCATGAAGGCCTAATCCATGATGACCATGCTGCAATATTAATAATAATAATAATAATAATAATAATAATAATAATAATCATGATAAAAATAAACATTCACATATATAAATACACTCGCAGCAATAACCACTATCATCATCAACAGATCATTTCACACCAGATAATTTTGCCTACCACCCGTTTGCCAGTCAAAATCAACGGTGCCCACTACACCACTAATTAATCCTCTGTCATTTAATTAAAGATGCTAGCTCATTAAACCACTTATTATACGCCTCTGTCACGAAACACCAAAACCTTGGACAAAATCGCCCCGCACCCATAACTCCCGCAACAAATATCCTGTATCGTAACTAAGCCCTCTTCACTATCCCTTAAATGAGATCAAACTTTGATTAAAGATTTTGCATTGACGCGTTCTGCAATTCGAATCGAACTCACGCCCTCTGAACAGATCAATCGAATCGAACTCACACCCTCTGAACAGATCAATCGAATCGAACTCACGCCCTCTGAACAGATCAATCGAATCGAACTCACGCCCTCTGAACAGATCAATCGAATCGAACTCACGCCCTCTGAACAGATCAATCGAATCGAACTCACGCCCTCTGAACAGATCAATCGAATCGAACTCACGCCCTCTGAACAGATCAATCGAATCGAACTCACGCCCTCTGAACAGATCAATCGAATCGAACTCACGCCCTCTGAACAGATCAATCGAATCGAACTCACGCCCTCTGAACAGATCAATCGAATCGAACTCACGCCCTCTGAACAGATCAATCGAATCGAACTCACGCCCTCTGAACAGATCAATCGAATCGAACTCACGCCCTCTGAACAGATCAATCGAATCGAACTCACGCCCTCTGAACAGATCAATCGAATCGAACTCACGCCCTCTGAACAGATCAATCGAATCGAACTCACGCCCTCTGAACAGATCAATCGAATCGAACTCACGCCCTCTGAACAGATCAATCGAATCGAACTCACGCCCTCTGAACAGATCAATCGAATCGAACTCACGCCCTCTGAACAGATCAATCGAATCGAACTCACGCCCTCTGAACAGATCAATCGAATCGAACTCACGCCCTCTGAACAGATCAATCGAATCGAACTCACGCCCTCTGAACAGATCAATCGAATCGAACTCACGCCCTCTGAACAGATCAATCGAATCGAACTCACGCCCTCTGAACAGATCAATCGAATCGAACTCACGCCCTCTGAACAGATCAATCGAATCGAACTCACGCCCTCTGAACAGATCAATCGAATCGAACTCACGCCCTCTGAACAGATCAATCGAATCGAACTCACGCCCTCTGAACAGATCAATCGAATCGAACTCACGCCCTCTGAACAGATCAATCGAATCGAACTCACGCCCTCTGAACAGATCAATCGAATCGAACTCACGCCCTCTGAACAGATCAATCGAATCGAACTCACGCCCTCTGAACAGATCAATCGAATCGAACTCACGCCCTCTGAACAGATCAATCGAATCGAACTCACGCCCTCTGAACAGATCAATCGAATCGAACTCACGCCCTCTGAACAGATCAATCGAATCGAACTCACGCCCTCTGAACAGATCAATCGAATCGAACTCACGCCCTCTGAACAGATCAATCGAATCGAACTCACGCCCTCTGAACAGATCAATCGAATCGAACTCACGCCCTCTGAACAGATCAATCGAATCGAACTCACGCCCTCTGAACAGATCAATCGAATCGAACTCACGCCCTCTGAACAGATCAATCGAATCGAACTCACGCCCTCTGAACAGATCAATCGAATCGAACTCACGCCCTCTGAACAGATCAATCGAATCGAACTCACGCCCTCTGAACAGATCAATCGAATCGAACTCACGCCCTCTGAACAGATCAATCGAATCGAACTCACGCCCTCTGAACACATCAATCACATCCCCAAAGCCCAGCATCTAAACACCACTACACTATCGCCCAATGCTCAATCATTTCTATTTGATTTAAGTACTCTCTTCTTTAAGTACTATCATCACTGTATACTCTGGCTTTTCGCGCTAGTCGCCACAAATATCCTGTATTTATCGAGGGATAAACACGCCTCGAACACACCTGCGCATGATGCAGCTGCGTCGACGAGGATGACTGTTGCATCTCGGCTGCATCCGCCCCGTGCTGCTGCATCTCTTTTCTGAGTTGATTCTCCCGTTCCAACAAATTTATCGCCATATACTTCGGCAGATTCTCCGATAATTCCGCGACCAAATCGCTCGTTGACTGCACATTCGCCTTACGAGCCTCGCTCAGCGTTTTCTGATGGGCATGGCTGCTGGCAGCAGAAGCACTAGGAGTAGCAGGTGCATGATTATGATGATGTGCTCCGGAGCCATTTTGCGACGACGACGACGACAACGCTTTGCTTGGCGGTGAAACGGACGGCGTTTTATCCGGGGATGTACTCGAGCCAGCACCACCTCCTCCGCCTCCAGAAACATGGAATGAAGCCAGTGGTGACGAGCCTAAACCAGAGCCAGAACGAGAGCCAGCTTTCGATGAGCTGCCACCCGAACTGCTCCCCCCAGCAGCAGCAGCAGTAGCACTAATTTTGACACGTTTCTGGCTTATGGCCGCGTTCTCGTCTTTACCGCCGAGTCCATTTGTGAATGCTGCAATATAACACATCTATAATACATGCTGGCATTTATAATTAATAAGCAAATCACATGAATTTAATAAGATGCAGCCAAAATACAGCCAGCCGCAGCACCACTATCCACATAAATCAACCAAAACATCAGTGATATTGACGTGACCGGTCAATCGGCCTAAAGACATTTTGCCTGACGACAGTTTGCTTAAGGAACAATTCGCCTATTAGGCGGAATATCCGTTAAAAACCGTAAGTTAGGCAAGTTGTCCGTTAGGCAAACTGTCCTTGTCTTTAGGCAAACTGCCCTTGTTTTTAGGCAAACTGTCCTTGTCTGTTAGGCAAACTGTCCTTGTTTTTAGGCAAACTGCCCTTGTCTTTAGGCAAACTGTCCGTTAGGCAAACTGTCCGTTAGGCAAACTGCCCTTGTCTTTAGGCAAATTGTCCGTTAGACAAACTGTCCGTTAGGCAAACTGTCTCAAGGCAGATTGACCGGCTACTGTCATATTAATACACACTCGATTTCGAGCAAACCTTCCCCGTTCACGCAGCAGAAAAAGTTTCGCTCTAACCCACTAGTAGTGCTCTACCAACAATATCATTGATGTTGTGAGCCTGAGCCTGAGGCAGCTTAGGCTATGAATTGGCTGGTATCTATTATGTAATTATCTGCTATTGACAGCCACAACACTGCACACACCAAATCAAATCAACCGAATACCACCCTATGTAACAACACCCTCACCTGTAAGTTTAACACCCTCACCTGTAAGTTTAACACCCTCACCTGTAAGTTTAACACCCTCACCTGTAACTTTAACACCCTCACCTGTAACTTTAACACCCTCACCTGTAACTTTAACACCCTCACCTGTAAGTTTAACACCCTCACCTGTAACTTTAACACCCTCACCTGTAAGTTTAACACCCTCACCTGTAACTTTAACACCCTCACCTGTAACTTTAACACCCTCACCTGTAAGTTTAACACCCTCACCTGTAACTTTAACACCCTCACCTGTAACTTTAACACCCTCACCTGTAACTTTAACACCCTCACCTGTAACTTTAACACCCTCACCTGTAACTTTAACACCACTCTGTTGCACCTCATCCAGTTTACGTTTCCCGTTCTTGACTAAATCGTTGCATTTCTCGGCCAGCAGCAATTTATTCAGTTTATCACTATTCTCCTCGAGACTCTTCTTCAACAGGTCAACATTCGTATACGATTTATGCATATGGTTTGCCGAGCTGACACCCGGGGTGGTGCCGTTGCGTGGCGAGACACGATGCTGACTAGTGCCACCCGGGTGGGGCGCGTAGCTGCTGCTAGACGCTGGAGACGTCGTCACACCGACAGCTGGCGACGTTAAAGCACTCAATGAACCTGAAATTGAACTAACTGGCTTGATTTTCGCTGATTTGCAGTCAGACGAGACTGTGGGATGAGATCAACTGAACAGGAACTTAAGCCTTATCACTCAGATCAATCAAAATCACTTCTCAAAATGCCCACCTCCCTCTTCCCCCTCCTCTGACCAACCGCTAAGCAAATTGCCGTGCAAAAAGCTAAAGCCGAGTGGTTCAGCTAGGGCAAAATCACCGCCATTATCATGCTGGTCCAGACGGACGTCATGAAGTTAGTTAGTTCTCCTCAGGAAACGAGTTCTATCCTCTGTCGCAAGCAATTAAGCCCTCTGATTGTGATCTCTTGAATGAGATCAAATTTTGTCAAAGATTTTGCACCGACGCGTTCTGAATCGAATCCAGCTCACGCCCTCTGAACAGATCAATCGAATCGAACTCACGCCCTCTGAACAGATCAATCGAATCGAACTCACGCCCTCTGAACAGATCAATCGAATCGAACTCACGCCCTCTGAACAGATCAATCACATCCCCAAAGCCCAGCATCTAAACACCACTACACTATCGGCCCAAAGCTCAATCATTCCTATTTGATTTAAGTACTATCTTCTTTAAGTACTATCATCATTTTTATTCATTTATGCCGCCGGTTCATCGCCACACGAACCAACTGATGACGAACCCGTAGAGAAAGCGGTGCATGACGCGAGACGTCCCCCCCGCTTGGGGGTGCCCGGTGTAAGGCCACGGTGACGAACCACCGGTGACGAGAGCGCCGCATTCGGCGTGACACTGTTCGAATGGGTTGAGCCACAACTCGACGTGGGTCGCTGATCACCGGACAGCAACTTCTGCCAGCATTTTATCAACGCGCGACAACGCTTCGAGAGCGCCGGCGACGTCTCTTGCATTCGTTTGCGGATGTCATTTACGACGGCGCCCACTCGAGTGGCCTGCAACCATCATCCACTTACTATTATCGACACCATAAGGCGCACTTAAAAGTGATTATTGTTTTGTGAATCGCTGTGAGCAGCGATCGGCGGAATATTCATTTTATGATTATTTATTGGATTGATAGTTGGCTACGATTAATTATGCAAAGTATTCACGGCAACTAATTAATTACTCGGTTGTGTTCGGTTGGCCTGCTCGCCTAGCAGCCAGCGGGGTTTAGGCGTAAATTGAGGCTAAAACAATGCGCCGCACGGAAACATTGCGAGCATTGTGGCCAGCAACGTTATAAACGTTTGATAGCCGCCTGCTTGCCAATCCAATCCAGGTAATCCAGGTAATAAGGCGCACTTAGAAACCTTTAATATTCTCAAAAACGACAAAAGGTGTGCCTTATAACCCTGACCAGAGCGCCTCTATATTTGAATTCTGGTGCAGGTGCCCTCGAAACGATTCTGTGTGGCAAGCTAACGTTTCATTTAGCTTTCGTATCAGAGTGTGTTCATTCGTTTACGTGTTATATGACTAAACACGTTTGGAGTGTTATGAATAGGGTCGTTAACGTTTTAACAGTGCTGAGAGTGTTGTGCATACAACGTTCATTGAAATGTCACTGATTCACTTATCTGACTTGATCATCATCATTATGATCATGATCATCATCACGATCATCATCATGATCAAGAGAAACGTTCGAAAATAGACTATTTGCCGACACTGTGCCTTATAATGCAATGCGCCCTATAGGGCGGAAAATACGCTAACAATAAGCTAGTACTATATACTGATTGCTGTGATATGATCTAGTGATCAGGTATCATTAGGTGATCTGAATTGTGATCTTCATTGTAAGTGATCCAAAACGTTTGATCGGTATAGTTCGAAAATATTCATTGACAGTGATTCAGCCTTATAATGCAGTGCACCCTGTGGCACTGGAAATATGATATTTATTACTGCTGAGGATACTTCTGCCTTTTACTATCAATCCTATCCCGATCATCACAAAATTTAAAATCAAGTGAATGCACCCCGAAGCCGTCCAATTCGGCTGAATCGCTCTCTCATCCACCACCCGGCTGGCTGCAAACTATCAATCGGAAATATGGCACCCTCACTTCGCCAAACCAACCCGCTGCTATGTTTCTCTGCACTCTCTTCCACTCTATACAGTTCTCTGACTACAATTTTCTGCATCAAGTCTTGACTCTCTTCAGTACAAACACTCTCTAGAATGCTTTCCGTGTCTAGCTCTCCACAATTCACGTACTCTTTCGCGTACAATAACCCCTTTCGGGTCATATTTCCGCATTCTAAGCATTCTCCTGGCTCCATCCATGCAAAGCCAACAACTCTACACACTCTCTCAAACTGTTCTCTTTCTCTTATTCTCCTCTCTAACACACTCTCTTATATCGTTCTCTATTTCTCTACTCACACTCCTATAACACACACCTCACTGAGGACCACACGCATCGTCGTCGTGCCCATTCTCTCTCACACTAATAATAATAATAATAAATAACAATACAATAATAATAATAAATAATAATAAAATAAAACGATGCCATATGCGGACGACGTTCCTTCCAATCATCACTTCATATCACTCAACTCAACGCGCCGCACCGCATCCGTATCGCTCTCATTCTCTGTCTCTCTCCATTTTCCATGCTCATTCACTCAACACACGCACGCACGCCCCGTCCTTGAGTGTTGATATTGTTGTGTTCAAAAAATGGCAAACGGTCTATCGGTTGTCGATGAGACGAACAACCAACCAACCCAAGCAACCCATCTACCCTTCCACTACCGGTGAACGTTCTCCTGTCCCGTGCCGTCCGTCCTAAGGCGTTAAGAGAGCCACCGTGCCATGCCCCATACACTCCCAGCACTCTCCTCTGCTCTCTCTCCCGTTGCCATCCCATCCATCCATCCATCCATCCATCCATCGTCGTCACAATTTACAATATTTATTTCGTCACCAAGCGCAATTCATTCACATTAAAGCACATTCTTCTTCCTTCTTACTACTATTATTATTATTATTTTCCAAATCAAGTAGTAGCCGCAGCCACAGCAGCATCAACACCACCACCAGCAGCAGCAGCAGTCTCTAATTCTCCTCTATATTCTTCTTCAACACTGCTAAGTCCCCCGCATCCATAACTAAGCTCCCGAACTAACCCCGAAGCAGTCAGGCACCCTATTCAACCCGAAGTGTAAGGTAAGTAAACACATCATCCTCGTCTTCATTACTATTATCATTCATTATTATACTTATCACTCGGCGCTCAGTCAAGTACCTACCCACCTACCTACCCAACACACATCAAAGTGCTATCACCACTTCAAAAACTGCAAAAACAACATTCCAGGCTTGATTTCATTGAGATCATTTCAAAAAGCTCCACATCTCTAGTAGCAGCACTTCAGTTCTTGCAAATCATATCCCAGCCAGACACCTACCTCACTGTCTCTCCTCAAAATTTCCAAAATTCCACTCCTCTCAACCCTGCTCTGCTCAATTACAAACAAATAGGGCACTGAGTGCATTCCATCCACAATAATACTGTAATAATAGTAATCACAACAGTGATATCGGTCAAAACAAACGTCATTCTAGTGACTATGATAGCAATTCCGAGTAAATTGGCCCGATTTTTTGACTCCTACCCAAGGTTCCCTTTTGCTATGTTATATTCTCGTCGTCGATTAATGCATAAATATCGATCAAATTTCAGACGGGCAGGCAGCAACAGAGACTACTGCCCAAGCAGAGAGAGCAAATCGATTCAACAGACACCGCTACACTCGTCACTCCATCACAACAACACCCATCAACAGCAATGCCTGCCTCTCCCTTATACCAGCTCAGCACGCGCGCGCCTGCCATAACATGTGACGCGTGCGTGTGCGCGCGCGTGTTAATGGGCGTTGCGTCGCGTATTTTCATCAAGCCTAAATTGGGAGAAAAGCGTTCATTTGTGATGGTGGTGCCGAAGCCAGCCAGCAGTAGCACGGCACAACGGCACCTCCCCACCAAGGGTGAGGTGTACAACACGCACGCACGCGCACACGCTCGCGACACATTCGTCAGGTATGGTGCGCGCGTGCGTGCGTGCGTACTGGCTCTCTAATACTACTTGCCTTGCTCTCAGTGTACTCTAGTAAGCAAGTAGTAACCCTACCCTGCCTCGTGCTGACTGCTGATTTTATTTCGTTTCAAATTCATATCAATCCTCCCATCTCCCTAGCCATCTCACTCAACAATAACATTCGATATATCATCTCTAATGGCTGCTGCTGGCTGTTGGTTGCTAAGCGATCACGATCACGATCACCACTATGTATATATTAATAAAATATTGTGTAGGTCGAATGACGACTACTACTTTCCTATGAATACAACACTCTCTCAATACACGTTGCTGTACACGCCCGATGTTGTCTCTCATCCAGTTCAATAGCAGCACCATACCACACCACTCCACTCCACACCTACCTATCTCCTTTCCTCTCATATAACCACTATCACCATCCATCCATCTCTATAAAACATCATCATAACAACATCCATCCATCCCTATCAAATCATCATTCGCTCTCAACGCCCGGCTCAGCAGCACATCACATTAAACGAGCCAAGCAAACAACAACCCAAGCACGCACTTCACTCCATTTCTCACCCAATTATGCCCCTTGCATCCGCATCCATCCATCCATCCCGCCCCGCCATTCCATGTCAACGTCGTGCTCATAGCGAGCGAGCCGGCCAGCTTAGGCCCTCCTTGTCCGTCCCTCTGTTAACTTCTAACCGCTACCAGATGCACTGTCCTCTGCTCGATGGCTTAATATGGCGGTTATCCCCCCCCCGGAATTCGCTTCGCTTTTTATCAGTTCAGCGGGCGGATATGGGCCATTGGAGTAATCTGTTGGAAGGGAGCGAACAGACGTCACAATCAGACCAATGAGATTACTATTGTTACTATTACTATTATGGCTCTTGAGAGGCAGTAATATCTATGAGAGGTAAATGCTCATAGATGTGGTTTTATTCTCGACGTTTTATCACATTCACTCACCTCGAGAATTTCTTTCGTTATCGAGCATTTTTCCAGCTCTGAGAGCACCTCATTCGCCTCATCCAGTTGACTCTAAAAATGAGTTATATCACTATTATGGTATATATCATCCTGCAAAAATTATCAATAATAATAATTATAATTCAAAAACCTCCTTGAGACTTTGAACTTTCTGTTAACATTTTATGTTCACCACTCAACTCGAAATAGTTTCCGCTTACTATATACTTTACTGTTTTAGTTATTACTGTTATTATGAGTATTACTATCGCCATTACAACTGTACTTACTACATTTAAAAACTCGTTATTACTATTACAGATATGGACTGCGGGTAGCTGATTCAAAGTCAACTACGAACATCCCATCCGGGCTTCCGGTCGTGTATTCCTAAGCAGTTTTTACGGCCACGGCCACGGCCCTTACTAATATCGCATCAATTGCTGTTATTACTATTACTATTTAAAGTCACTACTCATCAAGTTCAACAACAACGACCTCAGTTCACCCGACCTCTGATATTTCTATGTCGATTACTCAAACCAAACTACTACGCGACTATTCATCATCACAAAAGTGATGATGATCACTCTCGACCTACTCATCTAAACTCACCCTGAACTGAAACCTCACTCCGTTAATTCCCCGTCACCAGTTACTAAAGCATTCAAATGAAATTATCCAATACCTCAACTGCATTTATAAATGACCGATCACCACCTCATCAAAGAGATCAGATCAATTGGAATGGCGATTCAATGGCAAAAGCAAAACAAAAAAAAAGAATCAAGCAAAAGAAAAATAAATCACAACAACACCAAATAACAACACAATAACACATCTCATTAGATTGAAAATTATTTATCACTGATATTATTCGTGTGAACAGTTTTTTAAGCAAAATCAAGAAAGCTCATTATAAAGTACCATAACGAAATTCATAAACTTTATAAATTAGTGATGATGATGCATAAATAAAAGCAAAAAGAAAAGACATGTACACAATAAATTGTAACAGTTTCTTTATCTCTAGTCAAAATAACAGATCAGATCAGCATTTTAGATGCATGGATGGGCATTTTGGATTAATACAATCATAATTATGGGATTGACGGGTGGCGGATATATGTGGATTTAGTGTGATTTTACTTTTTGTTCAAATAAACAAACACAAACATAAACAATCGATTCAGTTGTTGCAAGCGATTGGTCAGGTGTACAGTTAAAATTTTTGAATTCAAGTGAGCGGAGGGAACAAAACGGGCTGGGATATGGGTAGTGTCATGGACGACTGTGTACAGTGTATAAGACACGAACAGCAGGATTAAGGGATTGGAATTCAAGTGATATATATCCTCTTCAATGCACCGTCATAAAAATTCACTGAAGTAGTTTCGTTACTCATTTGAAAAAATTACAGATCTAGTGATAAAGTTTAAGAGAAGTCAACTGTATCGGGCATTATAGGCTGTAAGTAAGCTTCACTTGTTGATGGCTTGTCAATTCAACAGAATCTTTACACTCTCGTCAAAAATTTATTCAGAGCGAATATCAATTACTTTACTTTACTTTACTGTACAATTTACTTGAACTGTGCTCTAATTACATCGGTCATAAGGCTAACAGCCACCGCGTTTAAAACCGTAACAGTAATACGAGTAAGTAACAATAACGATGCAGTAATGATAATAGTAATCTGTCAGTGCTGATCACTAGATCACTAGTCTACTAGAGATATGCTTTCGAAGACGTTTCATAGAGTAATAACTGGTATATGGTAACGATATAGTAATATGATATGCAGTAGTAGTAATTTAGAGTAGTAGTAGTAGCAGTAGTAGTATATATATTATATAGGTGTCTTACATTGTCAATTGCTCGTCGAATCTGTTGCTTCAACTGATCCACACATTCAATGGTGGTCGTGGTGGCCGTGGTAGGATTCGTTGAACAAGTACAACAAGTACTGCTATTTGAATTCTGGCCTGAGCCTTGGCTCTGGCTCGGGCTCGGGCTCGGGCCTGGCCCAGAGCCTAGACCCGCAGCGGGGTCAGTAGCAGCAGCAGCAGCAGTTCCATGGTGATGATGACATAGGAGAGCAGTGGCACTCGGGGTCATCATACTACTACTATTAGTACTGCAATTTGAATTATAAACCACCCTGTTGGTTGGTATCACAGTTATGCCGTTGCCGTCGCCGCCGCCGCCGCAGCTGTTTTGGGCCGACGAGCGATGTGGTGGTGGTGGTGGGGGTGCGGAGGAGGAGTCACCTAGCACACCGATGCCAACACTCGGCAGCACCAACTGGCTTGCAGCACCACAACACAAACTAGCAGCAGCAGCAGCAGTGGCTGTTGTAGCAGACGACGTCAGATGGGTACAGCAGCGGCGGCGGTTCGATGCGTCTGCGGCGGACACCACAACAACGCATGCAACCATCCAGCTCACCAGCAACTCACAGTCTGCTCAATTCCACTCTGTCGCTCAGCATTTATATAGCGCTCACTGCGGCTGCGTGCGTCCCTCTAGCCATTCTCAACGCTCATTGGCTGTTGCCTAGTGAACGGACCGCGCGCACACGATCTGATCGTGCCGAAACCACGCCCCTTCATCTCTTTTCGAGAATTATGAGAGAAGTGTGATGGAAGCACTGCCATCGACTGACTGGCGACCAGCGCTTTGCTGAATTCAGCCTAGCTGCACGCGTGCGTGCGCGCGCGTACGTATGAGCGGTTGTCGCCAGCAGCAGCAGCAAGAGATTCTGCACTAGCGTACGCGCGCGCGTGCGTGCGTGCTTCAAAGTTCCCGTTTTTGGCTTAGGGCAGTTGAGCGCGCAGCCATGATTCGACGTTCGCCTCAACAATGTCTAAGAGACTAGAGCAGGCTTAAACTTCTAAGGGAATTGCCCATTTTGCCTAGATCAGTGGATGATCAGCCCGTCCTGATCGATCCTTTTGATGATGATCCATCATCAGATCGATCATGATCAGTCCTTTTGACTACTTCAATGCCCTCAAATTCATCTCAAACCCAAATTTTCATTCGTAAACGAACATTGTTTCAGTATTCAATGGCTATCGTCCTTTACTATTCTATTGAATTCGTCTCATTATCACTATTGTTTTATTATGATTATTATTATCATCTTATCTAAAAAATCATAAATCTATATAAACTACTACAGCGTTATTTTTTGAACGCAATCAGTGCATATCACCATTCGAGTTTACTTTGGATATCCGCGCAACATTCGTGGCCATACGGCTTTTGGGTAGCATCTTGCTTATTGCAGGTATTTTAGGCTCCTGGCACGAAACTATCACCACCAATTTATCGACCGACTAACCCACTGGGAATTAGTGATACCCGAAAGGTTCGGTTGGCGTGACCTCACGAATGAAACCTCGAAGTTACGAACCTCAGAAATCAAAATGAGAAGATTGAAGTTTTGAGAAATTTGACCAAAATTTCGATTTTGACCTTTGGCTTAACCCATGCCGGCTTCGCCGCTACTCGATCGCGATATCAATGTTACAACTTATAACTTACAACCCCACCCAATCCCCCCCTCTCGCAGTTGCCTTTTCGTTAAATTATACTTAAATTCTCCTACTCATTTACTATAACGAGACATTAAGATGCTCAATGAAGCGTTCGCATTAACTGCTCAATAAAAATTTGCCACACAACACCTCAACCAGCCCAAACCCGTAAGGTGTTGCGATGAGCCTGAGGCTAGCCTTGAGGTTCTTGAGCAACGGACGGCAGGTGCCACTGTTGGGGCAGCAGTTACCACCTCAACGCACCACTACCTTCTTTAACCTTAACTTCCGTCCCGACGAAAAATTTGCGGTGATTTCCCGTAAACTAAACAAACGACCGACTCAACAACAGTTTGAGTTGTTCACGGCAAACCACCTTTTTTGTGAAACTTTAAAAATCGTTTCCATTTTCATGAAGGAAAGAAACTTCAAAGTGCCGATAGACCTTAGAAATCAAAACGACAAAAATAAATTTGACCAAAGTTTTTAAAAATTTGACCATCTAAAATTTCGATTTTGATTTTCCGACTGTCAAGTATTCATTTTGGTGGTTTCCCTTCATTAATTTCATTAATGAAGCGAAACGTTTTCATATAAGGTACTCATTATTAGCCTAATGATAATGAAAAGGAACAGCAGATTCGAAGGCTAGCGGGCAGGCAAGCCTCAGTTATCGCCACATTCAGGCTGAATCCTAAATCTCAAAGTGGTGATCTCGTGCGGCCCAAGAACGTTGCTGCGAACCCAATCAAATGGTGAATATTATCGATGGCAAAATTTATCGA
>JAPYMA010000303.1:0-121846 GCA_035041965.1 Anisakis pegreffii | reverse complement strand
TGTGCCATACTACTAGCGATTGCATTCTAATATCGATGGAAAAAAGAATTGATAGTTCCCACAAATGATTTTCAAGGATCTTAGAAGCTGTTTCATTCCAAAATGCGAATGAAATTTCGGAGAACGCTAACAATATGAATCGAAGACGATATTATCATTCGAGATTGTGATCAAATATCCTCATTCACAAAACTTGGTGATTTGAATGACTGCATGGAGTTTCTTTATCATTTGTTTGTGTCGAACAGAGTTCAGGGAAAAAAATGGGTGTACCGACTCTAATGAATATCAAAAAAGGGAATCAGTCGTACAGTCATTGTAACTTAATTAAAAGTGATTTAAGCCATCATGGTGGCTAAAAATCGATGGACAAGTGGGGTGTTTGCTTTCGTCATCGAGACGAAAATTGTCGAAATAGCATAGCGATGACTAGTAATAAAGAACATAGTACGGGAATAGAAGAGAGAGTAGAGATGCAAGGGTTTCATGAATCTCGGGTATCATGCCTCGGATGCGAGCGTGCGTAGGTGTACACGTGCGTGTTTAAAGCATTGTAAGCATGGAACATCGCTTGACGTTTTTTGACGCGATGCATTCAGAGACTTATTGCGAAATTCTATTGTATTGACAACACATCGGTGTACAAAGTTTTGATCTGTGATCAGCTATTTGAAATTGCATCATCAAAAGGAAGACTGCATTTGGAACTTTTGCCTTTGCTGGAGGCTAGAGCACATTGATCAACGCACATTTAAATGACTGGAATGAGCCACTGAGCTACTTGAGATGACTTCTGAAATTCATTATGATTATTTGTTATCAATAAAATCGTCTAACAGCATCTGTAATGTTCTGAAAGTAGAGAACCTGAAAATCCGATGGTGCGGAGAAACAATCGTGTTACAGTGTAAAGCAGAGGACATTAAACTTGATTAAGTATTACCGATGGTGTTTCTACTGGTATCAATAGCAACGTAAAGATCGAATTCTTGTGATAGAATGCAAATAAATGAGCACCACTGCGCTAGTTGAGATATCTTCAAGAAATTAGCTATATCTCTTCATGCAGGCAAAATTACTCAGCAAAATATATAATATTCTGAGTCTCGAGGTTCTTACAAATTGAACGTTGTAGAAAAATTGATATGTTGCTGGCCAAACCTGAGAGTAACAAAAACTTCAAGATGGCAACCACTATAGTGTGTAATGTATAATTTAATTCTTCACATCATTAAATTCCCCAGTTTCTCTACTTTCAGAAATGTTTTTTGTTGTCCAGCGATTTCCCTTGCTTGAGGAGATATAGCCGATCTTCTAAAGTTTGCATCGTCAACAATGCTTCCGTCATACCGTAATCAGCTGTGACATGTTATCGCTTCTCCACTGTGCGATAAATCCTCATTTCGGTGGCACTCTGTCTATATGAATTTTTGATCGTTGGCGATATGTTCTTATCTTGTGTGCGCATATTGCATCATACTTTCTCCAATTTCTTTTATATAAGTGATTTCGATTTACTAAGTTTTTAACTCTCCTTCTTGAAGTTCTTGAAGTTCCACTCTGTTTCAAACACTTCTAGTGCAAGCTCATGAACATATGCTTAGTATTAACAAATACACGTTCTCTGCATCCATCGATCTCCTCGAAATTTTCGAGAGAAATTTCACATGTTCTAGTTGCCGTGTTTTATCTTTTTTGCACTCATTTAAACATTTCTATTTCTAAAAACTCTGTTTAGTTTTACGAGTAGAAATAAAACGTGTATGCGAACCACGACAATACGACGGCCATGTATACGGTTAAACCATATTTCGACTTACATGATCAGGTGAAACCCGCATCGATTGTTTATTCTCTGCCCAATTATCATGCCGACACACCAGGTATTATATCTATCTAAACTCTGTTTTCAAGCGTTTTTTTTTCGCTGCTTGTAACGTTATTGGAATTGATGAAAGTTATGAGCAAATTGGTGATGTACTCAGTATACCTTCTATGATACGATTTATGTATTTGGATAAGGATTTACGTAAAATTTGGTAAACCAAGTTTATTTCTACATTTACTTTCTCAGCATTTTTGAGTCGAAAATTTGTCTAGGGACTGCCGTTCGGACAGTTAAGGTATATACACGTGTGCAGACTTGTTGAAAGTATCAATGAACCTAATATTATATTGACTTAGAGAAGAGCACTTTGTGTCAGTCCATCATCATAGTTTCCTGCTCATTCATGTTCGATACCTGAAATGTCCATTACTGAGAATGTTCAGGAATAGCGGGAACAGCGAATGGCGGAGTATTAGTGGGCAACGAACAAACCACGTTGGCTCCGAATTTGGATCCTGTTCAGATGTTAGAACAGAAGCAGTTGGCATTAATCGAAGAGCTGAACGAGTTCATCAACCGAATCAACGCAGCACTCGCCAACGATCCCAATCGGAAGCGCAAATCTCCTGATGCAAATGCACATCCGCAGACAGCTGCCGTCAAAACCGTTACTGCCAAACAACCGATAACAAAAACACCAAAAAGCATATTCTCCTATCACAGTGTACGTTTTCTACCAAATAATCGAGTCATTTTTCATGAGTCATCGACTTTCATGTCGATAGAACTAGAATAACGAGGTGTGAATGAAGTTTTGATAAAACTTAACACTTTAGCTCAGTTGAAAGTGGTATCTGGCATACGACCACCTCTACTTGTCTTATTTGCAGGAATATAGCGAGAGTGTTATCACCGGTCAATCGTTACGTCCGTGCCTTCCGCCAGTATTAGCCGAATTCCAAACAAACAACACATTGCCAACAAATGTTTCTCTGCGTGTGCCAGAGTCGGACCGCCATTGGCTGACGCATTTGTCGATGATCGCAGCGAATCGTTCAGTTGTTTTCAAGGGTCATCTAACGAATAAATGCTCTGCAAAACAGCCGAAATGCACCGTGCAAATTGAACTCATTGATAACGGTTGGTTTAACTGTGTATTGACTCTTCCGTTGAGTGGTTTTTGTGTTGTAGTTGGAGTGAAGTATTTCTTGACTATCACCAATTTGAAGTGTCTGAATGGAGTGATTTTCTTTTGTTAAAATGATGTAAGGTTGGGAATGAAGATTTTAGTAATTCAGTTATACGTTTATATGATATTCATTTCAAGGTTCAGCAATTCCGTCAGCAATCATCGGTGATGGCATTGCAACAGTAAGTGGTCGCATTGCAATTTGGAAGTTGCTGGGCGCATTGTTGGGTCTCTACACATTTGATTCAACTCATGCATCCCTATCGACACACGTCGACAAGTGGCTTCTGATGGCACAGCAGTGTGTTATGGGTCGTATTGGTCATGAGGAGGTATGCCGTGAGATGAATCCAGCGTTGAGTAGAAGTGATTATTTGGCTAGTGCAAGCTTTGCAACTATAGCCGATGTGATCTTGAAATCTGTGGTTGATAAGAACGGCGCATATTACGCGAGTAATGTTGAAATGTGGTTGGCTAGAATGGGGCAAGCTATGGCTCTGTGTTAGTTCGACCAGTCTAATTCCAAAAATCAAATTGAATTGTACTTGTGAAAACGACAGTATTAGACTGATAGGGTTCTTCTTTGAGAAGTTTAACGCTCTGACATCGTTACTGTTAAAGAACCAATCAGCATTTGTCGTATACTTACATTAAGTTATTGTTTTTTTCTGTCGGTGTTTTGCACAGAAAAGTTGTTATGATAAGATTTTGTTGATTTTGCAATTGTTTTATTACTGTGATGGTCACGATTTGTTTTCACAGAGTCATATTTATAATGTACCAGTGGTTGAAGCAATATTGAATGGTTGAACGCAACAATTAATAAATTTTGTTGTTGATTAAGTTTTGCGTTCGTTTGTTTTTCGCATCAACGCGAATGCTGTTTCACATTGATCATCTGCGTAATTATTTCTTCGAAAACATGAATGTTCCTTGAAGTCACGTTGTGATAATGGCACATGCAGAGCACTTGAGTAGGAGTGACATTAATGTTTATAATGATAATCTCAAAGTGTTTTTTCACAAATTCAAAAAGTTCCCGAACTTAGAATGGCTCTGACATCAAAAGCAAATGATGAAGCTATTGAAAAGGGGAAGGAAACAATCAAACCTCCCAATTAGTTGTTTCGTCAAAGCGAACAATAAATTGTTTTCGATGAGCAGTTTTTGAATGTTACTACAAATGGTAATGTTTTGCTGTTGGCTAGAGTTTGAAGTTTTGAGAAGTTGCGGTTGTACTGCTTAACTATTGAAAACTGCACGGTTGATCGGAATTTTGAAGCAGCTGATAATGAATGTCGTAATGCTGCGGATCTGGGTAGTGTCGCAATTGCGATTATGCAGTCATGTTGGATGTTGTCGTCAGTTGATAGCAAAATCAAAAAGCATTGGCATTTTATGATTGGTTTTGATTGCAGATTGAAAGAGGATATGCCTTTCATGCACGGAACGATGCCGCTTCGGCGGACGTTCCTTTATTTGCATAGAGGCAAGATACACTTCCGAGATAATGTTCAGGTAAGTCGAAGACAATGTTTAGTTTATTTTCAAGCATTTGATATTCGCATATTTCATGGATTTGTGGTTTTCTGTTATGAGAACCATCATTACCTTCGACATGGTGATACTCTTTACCTTCGACATAACATCTTAACGGTTTTTTACTAGTCGCCTGTTCTTAAATGGCCTGTATGATGGGATATTTCGGAAATAAGTTAACACGTTGAAAGTTTTGATCGCTTTCCGTTGTCCGGTAGCTGCTTTTTAGGTTCATTTATTTTTTAGAATTGATTAGCATTTTTAGGTTCTATCGTTTGGCTACAATCGTCGTCCCACAGAAGCGCAAAAAGGAGCCAGAGAGTTTGTTTTCTGGCACTGGGCTCAGCTTCAGTATCACAATCCCAAAGTTCAGTTGGTGAAGCATGTCGATCTGACAGTTATTCCATTCGCTCAGGCTTTCTTAAGTTCGTTCCTTGTTTTATTTCAATCAGTGTTGTTTCCATACAGGAATACCTATCGAAGTCTTCTGTTTCACTTTGTATTCATCAGATCAAGTTTCGTCAATATTCTACTCGTACGTTCCAATACTAAAACTTCTGCAAGCCTATAAACTGCGGCTCAGTTGTAAGCAATACATAATCAAAAACAATGCGATGTGGCACAATTGTGAGCGGGAAGCTAGTCGCTAATTTTGAACCATTTATAATCATCTTATGAATGGTGTCGGCTGAAAGAAGAAGTTCTGAAACAATTTTGCAATAATAGTTTTACGATTGCAAATGAAGATCGAACACAAAACTGAATGTATACTTTGTGTCTTATTTCAGAAGATGGTCGTGAAGTGTTATTCGATTTGGAGGGTCGAAGTCGTGAAGAAATCGTTGAGATGTTGCAGGGGACGCTGGGCAAGACAGAGTTGGTTCGTAAGAGGGAACGACTTGAGGCTATTTTCGAACGTAATCCGGCCTCTTTCGGCAGTAAATGTGAACGACAGTGCATGTGTGAGGTTCAAGGACAGCACCCGTGCACGTCACTTCTACGTGCACCGCAATATTTACGTGGCAAATGGCGATGGAATCACAATATTCTCTAGATTTATTCAGAATATTCTGGAAAAATCACAATATTCTAAATCTCTCATTTGTTTGTCTCCGATCGGAAGTGATTTTTGTTCGTATTGTTGCTGATTGCTCGACAATCCGTCTGATTTTCCTTGTGTCGTATTTATGCAAAACGGTGAGATTTCTGATGTAATCGCTTAGCTGCGTTTTGAAAGTGTTATTCGCAAAAAACCGATTCTTAGTTGAGACAGTTTGTTGAGTTGTTCATTCGAATTGAGAATGATTTTTTGAAACAGTTTGAGTACAACTTCAGGGTAACGGTTTGAGGCTCACTGCAATCTTTGTCGTCGTTTTCTCGCGATTTGTCGTGATTCTATACGCGTTTTGCTTTATTAGTGAAAATTGTGTGCATATTTTATTATATTGTCATCGTTGTTTTTATTTGAAAGAATTGCTTATGTTTTGATTGGTTTCGTTGTTATTTCACGATGTACCTTTAGGGATGTGGCGAATTTTGTTTCATTAAGTGTGCTAATTCAGATATTATCGAAGCAGTAATGTATATTGAATTCGTGGATAAAGTTTTCAAATTACGCTTCACATGCACATTGTTGTCAATGTTTACTTTAGAGTGGTGTGATAAATGAGTTGATATTTTAGTCTATAACAAGCGAAACGAATCAAGTGCAATGCTGTGAGCATTTCGAAATGATTCTAAAAGTTGATCAATTGAAGCCGTATTCGGAAGAAAAAAGCAGCGCTAGAAACACATTGAGAAATTCTTCAGAAATTTGTGGACGTTAGTCTCGGAGACATATACCTGGATTACCTGGATTGGCCAGGCTATCAAACGTTTGTAACGTTGCTGGCCACAATGCTCGCGTTTCCGTTCGCACTGTTTTAGCCTTGATTGTAGCCACCCCGCTGGCTAGGCGAGCAGGCCAAGTGAGTACAACCGAGTATTTAATTAGTTGCCGTGAACAATTTGCACAATTAAACGTAGCCAAATATCAATCCAATAAATATTCATAAGTCTACAAAATAAGCATTCCGCCGATCGCTAACCGCGATCAACAAAACAACCGCTCGATGTGTAAGTAACAATAACAATCCTCGGAGACACATTCTAAGGCAAAATCGCATAGTCATCCTATTCTCGCACGGCACAATGATCACTTTTCGTTTCCAGTGGTCATTGCCTCTGGAGAAAAAAAAGAGTTTCTCAAGAGAATGGGATATAGTGGATCTCCAGTAATCTTCTGATTTTATTGCATGTGAATCAGTAGCAAGCGACATGTTGATCTGGTAGTATGACAGCGAAAAATTTAATTTTTGAAGAGAATGAAAACGCTTTGAATTTGAAGGTACATATGGTAGGGCATATAATGGAGTAAAAAGTAAACATTCGCTCGAATTGAACTGATTCACAACTGAACGATGGTAACGATCAACATCGTTTCGGCTTTTTAATGTCAGCTATGAAAACAAATTTCGCGTCGATCATTCATCTGTTTGCTCAACGCTGCATCCAATTCAAAAATGATAATTTTCTAAAGACCATTTAGGTGCATTGCATCCAGTTTGTCCGCAAGTTTCGTCGCCTTAACATGAAGCTCTTTCCATTTCATTAAGGCCTATTATTTTAGTATTTCCTAACAGTTACCATATTATGCTACGAGATATTCATAATGCATGGTTTCGCGTTGAACTTCTGCCACATTTGTTTAGCCTAATTCAGTGCGTTGTGGGTAAAGTAATCTTGTTTTTAAAAAAAAACTCTGGGGCGTCTATAAGGAAATAATTTGTCTTTTGTTATCTTCAGAACATCAAACATGTTGCGTTTCCTCGTTGTAACTGCACTAATCATCACTTTTGTTATAGCACAAGGTATTGTGTTCAACAATCTTTTTTTCGTTTAAGTTATGAAATTATTCCACATGGAAGAAGGATTCAAGTGGATTCTTTTTCTCAAACAAAATTGCTTCATGGATTCAATGCTTCAGTTTGTTCAAGATCAAAAATCTGCATTTTCAGAAGGAACAGAGCAAAAAGAACAGCAGTGCAGAGAACTTTGTGGTTCCTGCCCTCTTGTGGACGGTAAGTTTTGAATTCAGCTCAGGCGAAATTGAGTTCAACTCACATTTGATAGTACAAAATACTTACGGCATATTTTGGAAAATATTCCGTAGTGTGAAATGTCATAAGTATTAATGTGGGACTGTGGGATTGCATTATCAACGATGTAATCACAAAGAGAATTTCACTTGCACCAAAATGATGAATAAACCACATTTCATGTCATTTAAAATGAGCACTATTGAACGATACTTGCGATTAGTATTTGGTTGGATGCGCGATTGAGGGCATTTTATATGTTTGCTGAATATTTCAGAATGCAGGGACAGGGATGGCGATTGCGCTTATGTGAAAGCGACTGGCAGATGCGATGTAGGCAACAACAAATTCAGATGCACGAAAACATGTGAAAAATGTCCAACAAAAGGTATTCTCTGCTCACAACAAATTAATGATTTGAATCGGATGCGTGAAACTATCACTTTTGGCCAATCATGGCTACTGGGTATCATAGGTCCATGTGGGTACTTTTGGTTAATCTTAATCGAAATCGAATTCCTTATTTCATAGTGGAATTGGAAACTATCTAAAAGCTATGTTTATTCTTAAGAATTTAAGATTTTACGTGATCATCGCTGGATCACACTGTTTGGAATGAATTGATATGTTTAATGTGAGAAGGCTTTAATAGACAGAAATTGACTGTGCTTTTGACTCCGTGATTATATATAAATAAAACTTCTGGGCTCGATGTCATACATCACCGAAGGAAGAGTCTGTTAACTAACTTTAATTTTTTAATATGACAACTGCAAACACACTCGCAGCCTTTCGTGACATCTCAGTTCAGCATATGACTGATTATCATTTCAGATTGCAAAGACAAATGGAAAGATTGCACCCGCGTTCGTCTAGACGGCGACTGCTATAAGAAACAAGCATACGCGAAAAGATACTGCAGAAAGACGTGCCTACTTTGTTAATTTTCATGGCGACAGAAACGATCCGATTCAATGGAAATCAATGCGCGAATAATTTCTTTTTGGATATACCGTTGTCTTTCCATTAATAAACGATATTTGTTTACGTAATCTACAAATTTGTTGAATTGACACATACAGACCAGGTGCAACTCTGCTAGGTTGATTACGTAATGAAAGGAACGTGGCAGTGTGAGCGATATATATTAACATTGCTAATGAAAGCGTATACCACAAACCTGAACGGTGTTTCACGAGTCGGGGAGAGATAGAAGAACCTTGCATTCACATAACAGGGCCTGCGACATGAACTGAAAGATAGACTTGAATGAAAGAAAGACGAAAGGTTGATAATCGCCGAAAGCGATGAACGAATAAGCAAAAAGGAATCAATCGAACGTGATATTCACGTACAACTGGCGTTGATGATAATAACGTATCAGTGTATCACTATAGATCAATATATACTATACATTACTACAGAAATATAGTTTTGATATCCGTCTTCACAGGTTTGCCGGGCAACATATTGATGTTTTTACATCATTCGATCGAAAAGAATCACCGCTTTCTGGAAATGAAACATTCGTCGAGAAATTTTGCCTCTACAAGGAGATATAGCCATCTATTTGATACTATAGGGGTTGCCGCATTCAATCAGACCTACCGTACTCTCAGCTTTGACCAGTAAAAGATCAATTTCTTCACACCAGTCGATTGAGGAGAATCTCTGGATTCAGAAATATATATATTTTGTCGTGCGATTCTGCTTAGTTGATGAGATATAGCTATTTTATTAAAGCTATCTGAACTAGCGCAGTGGTGCTCATTGAAATGCATTGTATCACTACACATCATTAGATGTTATACATTAATACAGAAATATAGTTTTGATGTAATCAAGCCAACCGTCTTCTCAGGTTTTCCAGGCAACATATTGATGTTTGTACATCATTCGATCGAGCAGAATCTCTGCTTCCTGAAAATGAAAATTTTGCCGAAAAATTCCGCCTCTAAGTGGAGATATGGCAATTTCGATCCATCTGAATTCGATCCATCTGAATCTCCACATTCAGAAAAACATATATCTTGTTTCGCAATTCCTCTTTCTTGGGAAGACATGGCTATTTTCATAAAGCTATGTTAACAGCAAGCGCAAAGTCGCTCATTCACATACATTCTATCAATATCAGCACATTACTATTGCTCTATAGACGTTACCATCTTTACCAAATTCAAGGTAACCGTACTCTCAACTTTGCCCAGTAACATATGAATTTCTTCGCTCCGTTCAATTGCTCAGAATCTCTACGTTCAGAATATCATATATTTTGCCGAACAATTATGATTACATGAGGAAATATAGCCATATTCTATATACTATACGGTTTTCCATCTTCGGGCCTACCGTATTCTGAAGTTTGCCCAGTAACACATTGTGCATCATTCGATCCATCTGAATCTCTACATTCAGAAAAACATATATCTTGCTGAGCAATTCCGCTTTCTTGAGAAGATATGGCTATTTTCTGAACGCATTTCATGTAAATGTATCACCATTGATCAATGCGTTCATTGCTATAGTGGCATTAGGATCACCATCTTCAAACTAACCGAGTCCTCAGCTTTGCCCAGTAACATGGCAATTTTTTCACATCATTAGATTCGTCATATTCTCTGCTTTCAGAAGTGTATATATGTTGTCGGGCGATTTTGCTTACTTGAGGAGATGTAGCCGATTTTCTGAACGTAACTCAAGTGGCTCGCTTTCGCTCGTTTCAATACAATGTATTTCTATTGATCAATGTATTCATTGGCGCGGCAATATGAGGGTTACCGTATTCGAAAAATCGGTCTTGTCATGCTTGCCCAATAGCATAATGGTTCCTTTACACCGTCGATTCCTCAGATTCTCGAATTTCAGAAAAGCATGTATGCTTCGGGCGATTTTGTCTGTTTATCTTTTGACTGGTTTCGTTGTTATTTCATGATGTACCTTTAGGGATGTGGCGAAGTTTGTTTGAATAAGTGCACTAATTAAGATATTACCGAAGTAGCAATGTATATTAAATTTGTGGATAAAGTTGTCAAATTACGCCTGTCATGCACATTGTTGTCAGTATTTACTTTAGAGTGGTGTGATAAATGAGTTGATATTTTAGTCTGTAATAAGTGAAACGAATCAAGTGCAATGCTGTGATTGTAGAAGATCAGTTGAAGCCGTATTCGGAAGAAGAATAAAGCAGTGCTAGAAATGCACATTGAGAACTTCTTCAGAACTTGATGAACTTCAAAGTCTCGGAGACATTCTGAGGCAAAATCGCATAGTCATTATATTCTCGCATAGCACAATGATCACTTATCGTTTCCATTGCCTCCGGAAAAAAAGTTTCTCAAGGGAATGGAATGAAGTGGGTCTTCAGGAATCTTCTGATTTTACAGCATGTGAATCAGTAGCAAAAAACGTGTTGATATTGTAGAGTGACAATGGAAAATTTTGAAATTGATGAAAATGAAAACGCTTTGAATTTGAAAGTACATGTGGTAGGGCACATAATGGAGTAAAAAGTAAACATTCGCTCGAGTTGAACTGATTCACAACTGAACGATGGTAACGATCAACATCGTTTCGGCTTTTTGATGTCAGCTGTGAAAACAAATTTCGCGTCGATGAAGTAAGTCACACAGTCATTCGCTCACATCTGTTCTTGTTGCAGCTATTCAGTTTTGTAAGCATTCCAAAACTCTGACAAATCGTTTAAATTTATGAATCTCACGATCGATCATTCATCTGTTTACTCAACGCTGTATCCAATTCAGAAATGAAAAGCATCTGCTAGTCAAAGTTAAGCTGTATGAACGCTTCAAAAATTGAGAAATTCACGAATACTGTTGTACAGTTCAAAGCGTCGATGTTTTTCGTACTATAAATTTGGTGGACGCTTCGAGTAACCGAAATTTTACTTGCCACCTCCTAATTGAACATTTGGTATTGATGATTGAACGCGAGTGATAAAAACTGAATGAATCACACATCTTTTACTAATTGAAAATGAAATGCGTGGAAAAAAATTGACGATGGAAAAAATCGCAAGGAAAACACACAGGAAATGGTTCAGTTTGAAAATGTGAATTAAACAGTTCTTAGAAATCAATTGATTCGCTAATAAATATGCGGTGAATTGTGCCTGCAAGAGGTCTCATTCGTGTGCATCTCCAATAGGTTCCCAGTAATCAGGTAACAAGCGATTTTGATGAGAGTTTAACTTGATATGTGAATTGTTAATGTGTAATTGTTGGCTATATCAATCATCAAAGTTTTACTGCTTCACCACAATCGTGATTTACTTGTATATCCACACGATTCATCTAATTTACTAACAAAATTCATTTTCTTCAAAACATTCGATCAGATAGATCAAATAAAATTGTTGTGAATGGTTCATTTACACTTTGTTGAGGTGATCAGATCCTGAAAATTTTTTCGTAGCACCATATGATTGTTTCGAGTTTATTTCTTTTTGTTCAATGATGTACAAATACTGGTTTCATACAGCACTTTATTCGTGTTCGAAAATTTTCATTAGCCAGTGATTTTTGTGGTTTGTATTTGAGGTATTGCTCAGATTTAATCGCTTTCATTTCATCATCAATGAGCAATCTGTATGGCACCAATAATAACCATAAAACTATAATTATAGCACTATCTAATCACGACCAAATAAGTAGTCGAATAATGAACGAAAAAAAAAACGGTGAGAAACGAAATTCTTTGTAATCGTTCGTAAAGGTCGATGAACCATTCAAATTAATCATTGCGAAACTGATACGAAAATTAATATGCGTTCATGATGATAAACTGTAAAAACCTGCACCAGAGAATATGACAGCATTTCAGTTCGTGAACCGGTCCGACTGATGTTTAGCGCTTAACGCTGTGACATTTTCGCCATCGTTCCATCCTAACTAAAAAACATGCACATCAAGTGCAATGCTAAGTTCACATATTATCCGGGACAATTGGATAAAACGAAAAACTATTGAGGGACATTGATGACTTTAGGGAAATATGAATACTCTTAATGTGTTGAGCAGTGAATCCCCTTAGGAAATTAGCAGCAGCAGCAGCACTAGTGTGAAATATCCTCTGGGTAAAAGTCAAAAGAGAAGGAACTCAAATCTAATATGGGAACATCTGAGTTTTGATTAGCACTTCATTTTGCGTCAATTGTTTGCTTTTGCATGTCACATTCATTCATCATCATTGTTGCTATCATGAAAGTGGACCATGAAGGACATAAATAAGTTTGTTTGAGAGCGAATGAGTACAAACAAGATTGAGGAGCAGTGAAACAACATCATATAAATAAATGGTCGTCGTCATGTCATATATGAAGATTGAGTTAAGATTGCATTAACGTCGTATTTGTTCATTGCATTTATTTGAGACATTCATTCTTGTTGTTGTGCTGTTGTTGTATATATAAGGAAGAATGAAGATTAAAAGCGAGTTGCTGGTTAAAGGGTGAACGAGAAGAAGAAGTTGTTGTAGAGTCAGTCGATTGATTTGATTATTGCTTGTTCGTTGAAGAAGGAGTGCAAGCAAGCAACAGCAACAACCACAGCCAGCGACCGACCGAACCACCAACAGACGCCTCAGAGAAGAAGGAGGAAAATGCAAATGCAAAGATTGATGGATGACAGATGAGGACAAGATAATGCACAATTGGAACGGACTTCTTGCTGCTTTTGCGTTGACTCGTCACTATTTTACTTTCAAAGTCTATCAGTTGAAACATTTCATTTGTGATGCCCATATTGTTCTTGTTGTGGTCAGTATCAACATTGTTTACTTTTCGAAAAAAGTGGCTGCAAATTCGGATTCTTCGACAATAGATATCTGGATTCTTTTCAGTTCCTCAGTTGATTTTACTCCCATTGGCAACATAAAAGTATGTTACCATATTCTGAGGAGTTGATTGCATGATCGTTTAAGCATGAAGCACATTACCGTGCTCAGTATTACTCATCCCAGCACGACAGCAATGATCACCATAATGATCATTACCAAAAGACGGACTCGCTGCAATTATTATCACCATCGGCAGCAATAATGTTTCAGCCGGTTCGCCCGCCCCACCGACGAAATAAAACTAGCAGCAACAGCAGCAACACAAATCAACCATTCAACGACAACAACGAACCAACCCCACAATACATTATATTATATTTTATTCATACATCTCATGTAATAATAATACAACATCTGTCTATTTAAATGGCACATTCATGAATTTATGTATATATAGACTCATACAACAATAAATTTCCTTCATTCATTCATTTGATTTCATTCAGTATTCAATCAACGAACTCGACTCGAATATAAAATAAAAAATTCATTCAATTGAATTAATTCAATGAAAATGTCGTTGGATTTTACATCAATCGGATGGATGGATGGATGGATGGATATCATCATTTCATTTCATTCTCTTCAAACTTCAGTGCATCTCATCCAACCGACCACTATCTCTCCATGAATCTATCATCAATTTCCGCACTATGCATCAGTAACATATCAAATCTCTCTCTTTCAACCATCTGTCTCATCATTATAAACGTATCAACTTATCCGTTTATCTGTATTCATTATCTCTCCACACTTCCGTCAGCCATCATCAGTGTAATCTCGTTTATATCCATCAAATCCTTTGAAAGCGCGATTATCGTCCTTATCATTCAAGCCGAATGACCGACGGATCGATGATCATCTTTTTTTCTTAGTTATCCTCAGAAGATCTTTATTTATTCTTCTACTTATTCTCACACTGATAAGCTTATCAATTGCTTTTCGCTTATCATTCAACCAATCATCAATAAGCACGCTAAGTTTCTCTGTCGTTGACGCTAAGTCGCTCGTGACCATTTGATGCGATAAGAGCGTGTCAATCACCGCACAAATAAGTATTGCATGTTGAGCATCTTGCGGCAAAAACGTGAATCTGTTCAGCGCATTTTATAGGGGAAGCAATACGCTTGACGAGTTTTCGAGTTTACATTTCGTGGAATCGCAGAGAGTTTTAGCTGATAACTTATTTTTAGCAGTGCGCCAGTGTTGTTGTTGTTGCCTCCTGTCAACATTGGGTGTTCGTTCGCTCGTGTGGTCATTGGTTTGGTTTGGCGTTGTTGAGAAACGATGGACAATGCCAATGACAACGATGTGATTCCGTCATCGATAATTCGCCTTGCTGAAATCCTACAACCTATTCCCGACAATACGCTTCGATTATGTGAACAAGTTGAGATGACCGAAGGTCGTATACCACTACAGGTTTCTTTTTACTGCTGATAACATTTGTTCACCATTTTTTTCCCATTTCTTCTGACAAACACAATTCAAACAACTCTGAATGAAAACATACTTCGTTTGTGTTCCATTGAAAAGCTGTTTCATCTACTATATGCACTGTCGCCTTGATTATTCGTACATAAACCGTCATCATGCAAGGTCTTTGTATGATAGGTTTCCCTCACCATAAAGTTATATGCTCAAGCTATATGACAACTAGTGACCTCAGCAAACAAAACAGATAAAACTACAATTGCATATTCAATCGCACTGTTTCTCTCTCATCCTCTTCATACTGTCATGGATAAACAAGCTGAATTCAAAATTCTCATTGAATCGCCTCTTGAGCGAATGCTAGCGATCGATGACCATTTATGCTCAGTTTCTTGGCTCAGCCAAAAAAAAGTGGATGAATGACTGCACGGATTTATTCTCGCTTGATCTGTGATCGATCACGATCGCATGAATATTCCTCCACAATCACGTTCAATTCGTTCTTTGCAAAGGCGGTGTTGATTATGACCTGTTATGAATATTTTTTCGGAATCATTCTCATGCACTCAATTGTTTATTGCTTGCTATTAATATCCTCCCATTTGTCGCTTGCTATCAGTGAATTGTGTTCACCCATTGTTTACTTTTTGTGCGTTTCGTCTTTGTTTCGATATCGTGAACATTGCTGCCGTAAAAACCGAAGTGTGCAGCGATATTACATAACAATGCAGCAGCAGTCAGTCGATTACACTGCTCAATCGTTTCGCTCGTGATCTTTTAAGTGGATATTTGTTTCTGAAACTGAACTTGAAATCGCTCGCACTCACTCAGATCCGCGATCAAAAACAGCAAGTTGGATTTCGGTTTAATGTAAACTGATGACGATTGTCTTCATTTCTTGTTGTTGTTGGATAAGTGCTGAATTTTGTTCGTTTGAATCTGCATATGTTCATTTGTTAGCTTGTTGAATGGAGGGGGACCGAATGAAAGAGAAATTGCGAATGTACAGATTTTTCAATAGAATTTTCAGAGGTTTTAATTTGGAATTGATTCATTTTGTCAGTTTTTGATAGAAATGATTGTGATTTTTGTTAGTTTGATTTGGCATTTATGAAATGATTGAATGGAAAATGAATGAATGAATAGCATCGCTTCTTCATTGTTCGTTTATTCGTCAAAACGATCACTTTCAAACAGCAGCGGCGACTAATCGATTTGTTTCTGAATTGATTTCATGATTTTAAACACAGATGATGCAGATATTTTTATGACGCTTTTCTTTCGCACACATTTTACAGTTTTGTGTTAAAATGTCAAAACATTATGCAATACACCATCATTGCCCATGCAATCAACAAAATAACCTGATCGAATACAAACAGAACATAATTTTTAAATGATTACTCCCAATTACTATTGAGTTGACATTGACAAACCAGATTATTCCACACTAAATTATACCAATGAGTCAATATCAATTCATTTTTTGAATAAGAACCATATCGTTGATGGAGGAGTTTTTGTGTTATGAAGATTCTACTGTTGACATCAATTATTTTCGACTGTTCATCTTACCTAATTGAAGGAGTGCAATGAAAATGTTCTCAAACAATTTCACCTCATCGAAGTTGTCATTTTCTCTATCAAGGCTACACTTCATCGAGTTCTAATATATTTTCCATAAGTTCCTTGAGTGCCATTTTTGTATTTCTTTTTCTCATTTTTCATTCCAGTGTTACTTTAGAAGATTAATTGAATTCATATTTGTATGGTGACTTCTAGAGTTAAGTGAGGAATAGCGTTTTCTTAATGAAATGAAACTTTAGAACGGTCGTTAACTGAAGGAACTATTTCAACGAAATGAAAGTTTAGCGCTTAGCGTTCGTTCAATATCGAATATCAGAGATCTAGCTGAGTTGAAGCGTATCGGAACGAAAGTGAGTGTGTCGCTCTGAAATGGGGAATACTCAAGTGTTTCAGTGAATTTATTATGTTGTTGAGTAACATTGACTTCTGATTTAGGCATAGCGAATGTTGTTATTGCTGAATGGATGGATGAGTGGTTGTTTGGAAGTGAGCAAACGCGTAATGAATACTCAGAAATAAACAAATGCACCTCTTCAGCGATAAGCAAATGCATAATTGTGAATATGACGGAATGAAAACACCATATTACCATATTACAATTTGAAACAACGAATACCATATTATCATCTATTTGAATACTATCTACATGGAAATCACCACTTGAACGGCTATCAAACAATCACATAATTAGCATGCTTCCGAAAGCATAAGACATCCAAATTTAATGCTTATTCATATCAAAATCATGATTTCAGCACATTTCTCATTGCAGTCCATTCTCTGGCATGTTGTTTTATTCAACGAACCTGTTGTGTAGCTATATATCATCGACGTAGGCTGCTAACAGATTTTTCAGTGTTTTCCTAATTGTACGTATTGCTGTCATTGTCTCTGAATCGTTTTGGATGGGAGAGTTAGTAACATTCAAATATTTGAAATCATATTCGTTTCCCATTCGAATATGAATGCGTACTGAATGCTGAATGTTTTTTGATGGGACAGATGTTGTTTGCTGTTCAAATGAATAATTCATTAAGTGAGTAATGATTTATTGCGCATTTTGCTGTGTCATTGCTGTGCCGTAACTCTTTGCCTGTCGCACTACGTGATAAAAGCGTATATGAAGGCGAATGAGATCAATCAGAATGGAAAAATGAAAAAATTGTTTAATGCCATCCGCAAAGACTGCGAAATAATTCAAAAACGAAGCGGAAAAGCGAAATTGATGAGAACATCTGAAAAATAATAAAAAATCAAATTTCAGTAACATCTGTTAAGAACCCAACCAAAAAACAAACTCGAAAGCAATTCAAGAATTAGCATCGAAAATGACGACTACCATAACTCTTGCATAATAATTCATTTGCCGAACAATTTGTGATTTTTTTTGCAAATTTCTTAAACAAGAATTGCGGTAATCGTAAATCGATGATAATGCACGAATTTTGTGATAAATTATTCTCTCTTGCAAGCAGCAATCTCATTCTTCATGGCAACTGTAATGTATTTGGGTGTCCAACTGGAACAAAAAATATATTATCGAAAAGTGCAGACGACTCATTATTGTGCGAAGAAAAATGATAAAGTGTCGTGTTGAATTCACGCCCAGATTACGACCAAAAATGATTTTTTGTTTCGGTGTCCACAATGTAACAATCGGAAGTGCGTGCTACTTACTTTACGATAGTCAATAGAAATATCGCTTGAAATATCGTGCAGAATTCTTGAATTGGATGCGTACTCTCATAGCGCCTAATAAATATCACTCAAGTGGCATCATACCTCATCGAATGAAATGTGAATCGATAGTTCAATCTCGCTCTCATTTCGAGCCAATACGAGCGAGCGTCATCGTAAAAGAATACCAAATGAAAGATGCTTCATCACAAATTGCTTTTTAATTCTCAGCGGAATTAAGAGCATTCGTAACGGTGTTGCGATGTTATTGCTGTGGCAGTACTATGGGCCGTAAATTACGTTTTCAGTCAAATTTTTTCATCGCACGCATTCTTACACATTTTCTGATTATGTGACATACAAGCAATTTGCACCTACATGAGCACATTCCTGTGTGGTGGCTATGCTTTCATTAGGCAACAACACTGTGCCATCTAATTAGCAGCTCATCGGCGCCAATATTATGATCGAGTCGATGGCAAATTCTTCAAATTTTTGTGGCCAAAAAACTGAATTGCTAATATCTGAATGTAATGACCGTCGCTTCAATTATTTGATATCGACGACACTAAGAAATCAATTTCTCTCGGACTGCTTGCAATCCATTTACGATGTCCACATTTATTACGCATGACATACTGTCTTTCTTATCAAAAAAAGAATGCATATGCGTGGAATTGTCACGAGTAAATTCAAAGAAGCATCGAATGTTATCAGTTGAAAACATTATCTGATGAAAGATTGGTCATTGCCGGGAATACACTTTTTGTTTTGTTTTTTGGCGAAACTCTTTTCATTTTTCACAGAACCTCCAACTGTTTAGTGAACAGCCTAATCAGTCTAAGCATTCAGCCTGATCCTAAGCCTACATGTCTATTCGAGTGTTCTGATATCACTGTTAAGTTGGAAACGCTGTTTTTCAGTACTGAAATTTCTCTCACCAATCAGTCATTTACAATGTTGTTTACTACCTCAAAAAATAACCAACTGATCTGTAGCTCACAAAGTTTGATTGACTGCTTTATGCTTAAGATTCTGTCATGAAATCTCATTAGTTAATTTGTTTTCGTTTTTGATTGAAGCGAACGGCAGAAGACACGACTAATGATGTAAATAAATACATCTTCATAAAATAAGTTTGTTTATTTCAGTGTGGATTTTTTGTGTTGAATTCATTTGAATTTGTTCAGCAAACAGCGGCAAAGTTTTTGGTTTATTGATTTGTGTAGGTAAATTTGGTTCTTCTTCTAAAAAATACGATGCTCATCCACCTTTGAAGCACTTTGAACATCGAAACTGTTCATTCTCTCAACTATTCTTCCTTTTCGCTCTGTATGAAAACATCTCAAGTACACTGCAACGAATATTCTCTCGGAGACATTCTTTCTCGCTGTCGTTTTCTTATGTCGTCAAATATAGACGATCAATTTCAAGAGATTCTCTTCTTCCTTTGTACTTTTTCGAATTGAAACGAAAAGTTTTGTGGGAAAAAACCGGTTTTTTGATGTGGTGTCTCGATGAAATCAAGTTTCGAAAGGGATGAAACGATTGGAGCGGGATGTGTCAGATGTTTGTGAAGGCTCAGAAAACACTATGGAAAGTGAGCCGCCTTTTAGCCGGAGTATGTGTTTGTGTGCGGCGATTTTGTTTAACACATTTCGCATGCAACCAAAAAAGTGGTGAAATTTCATCTGGAAACATTTTATCCACTAACAACCTAATCCAGTTTAAAATCTGTCCAAAGAGCACCACAAATTTTAAACGATGCACTCAACAAACATCATTATTGTTTTACTGCACCTTTTGTTTACCACAAAAATCTAGAAGTTTAATGTTTCAATATTCATCTATTCACCTCCAAAAAAAAAACTTCACATTAGAAAAGCTAAAAGCTCGGTGCTGGTTTTGATGTGAAATGAGATTGAGTGAGAGCAATTTTTAAAATGAATGATTAGCTAACGTCAACAACATATGTGCACGCACGCACATTCGACATTTGTAAATAAAATCTATTTGATGCAATTCATTCGTGTTCTTGTATACACTGCTATAATGTGTGTGTGTGCACATACACTAAACACATTTTGTGAATGTAAATTGAATGGAACAATGCCGTTGGGCATTGCAAGTAAATTGTGCCTTGCCCATTTGAGCCGTGCCTCATAATCGTGTTGCAATTTGAAGAGTCGAGACGTTTTGCGCATACGGAAATGGTGTGCGTGATGATGCCATTCAATTCAACTCGATAGTACTTTTTGGATTAAATGTGCACTTAGCGATTCGTTATTTCGGCAGCAGTAATTCCACTTGAGAGCACCACATCAAATTGACTCGTTTTGTTCTGTCGCTGACACAAAGAACGAAGAAAGCGAAAGCATTCGAAGGCATTCTGAGGATGAGCTCTAAAAAGTGCATTCAACTAATGCACTTGATGGAAATAGTTTTAGAAAGGTTTTTGTTCTGATCTGAATTGATGGCAATATTTGTCATCTAATGATCTGCCATCTCTTTGAAGTTTTTTCCTGGTATGCACACGAAAAGGATACGCGGAAGACATTGATTGCTATTGAAGGCAGGCAATTGTTTTGCGATACCGTGAAATAGAATTGAATAGAACGCGTATTTTACAAATTTAAATGCAGTGCACATTTTACAAAGTTTACTCATTGAAATGAATGAGAGTTGTTGTGATATTTTTTGCATACATAAATATGTGAAATGCACTGAACAGTTGCTGTTCATAGAATACATATAAGTTACCGAAGAGATTTTGTTGGATAAAATTGGAAATGCAATTAGCATAAAACTCATAAGACACAGCTGTTGTGTGAGGAGATGTTGAGAGGTGGACTTTGAAAATTTAGTCAGATCTTATCTCACATATTACTATCGTTTATTAGTTATTCGAACTAAAAGTAGATTCTCTGTTCAAATGATGAAACGAAATATGAATGCACTGCTTTCATCATTTCTGCCCTCGTTTTTTATTGATGCTCATATCGTCTTTCAAAATCAACCTACAATTACTACATTCCTAAAGATTCGGAGAAGAATTGTTCGACTCTCTCAAAATCCGAGATTCTTGTTTTAAAAAGTCATTGACGCAGATTCTTGAGCTTCGTTTTACAATATAAGTGCTCAAGTTTCGATAGGGTTGTTTGAACTTGAGACTAACAATGGAAGACAATTGCAAAAATTGTTTGAGGCAATCTGACATTTTTTTTCAATGATTAAGTACGGTTCAATTAGCTCACTATCAACCTTCGTTATAAAAAACAATTTTCCTTTCAGAATCATGAAATATTTTTCCGAAAGGCCGATCCACCACGAAATAATTACGCAAAAGCGACCGTGCTGTTCCTTCACGGACAATCGTATTCGTCCGCAACGTGGCTAGAACATTCCACCATGCAGGTTCATTGTAGACAGACTTACGCAGAAGATGTATGACTGAACGATACGTTCGTTATAAATTAAGATGTGAAGCCAATAAAAGATATGTTATAAATTAAGATGTCAAACCAATAAAAGGAATCTGCTTAGTGTTCACCGTTAGCAGTTTTGCTCGAATTTCAGATTTTCGCTGCCGCAGGATATCGATGCTATGCGATTGATTTGCCAGGATGTGGGAGGACCGGTGGACCTGCAGTGCCAGATCCTGAGAAACCTGAGCTGCTTTCGCTTATCATACGACGACTCGATCTAGAAATGGTTCGGTTTGATCTGATTGCACAGAAATATTTCTTTTACTGATGTTTGATATTCGATATCCCGCCATCTCATTTTCATGCAAAGTCATCAACGAATTACTGTGTTGAGTTTGCGAATAGTTTAATTCGGTTGATTTTTTGGCAGTTTGATTTTTTCTCGGTAGTTGATGTAACAGAAAAAGATTATCAAGAAATTTTCTGAGCGAAGGCAAGATTATTTGCAGGTGATGATCGTAGGTCATAGTATGGCTGGGCAATATATAGTACCGTTGCTTGGTATGGATCGAATTGTGTGTGTTGTAGCGATTGCTTTATCGAATACGAACTTGTTAAGTGCAGACGATGTAGCACGTATCAATACACCTGTCTTGGTGGTTTGGGGTGATCGAGATACTAGTCTTGGGCCGAGTTCAGCGAGCAACCTGAAACGACTACCTAACTCAAGGTCACTGATCTTATTCGCTATTCTATCAGCAGTCATTTTTTTCAAAGATCTGCCTTAAATGAAACGAACAATAAGCTAGCAAAATAGCTTGTAATCCTCAGTGCCTCTCATGCGACGGCTAGAGTGAAAGTCATATTTGTTTACAGGTTACTGAAGATATCGTCAGCCGGTCATGCATGTTACCTCAATAACGCAAGCGTTTTTCAATCGGCGTGCCTCAACTTTTTTGACTTAGTTCGACATTATTCAACTCTTTGATGTGTATTTCCTCATAAGCATCATAATATTGTACATTGAATTTTGACCTGAAATAAACTAATGAAGTTTGTTTTCATTCAGTTCATCAGCTCGTCACAAAGCGTGAAATTTGTTCTCATACAGTCAAGTATTATTACGGAATATTAGAGAAGAACACTCTTTCTGAAGATTAATCAACACTTAGCCAAAATTGTTCGAGGGCTGCAGTTTTATCTTATCAGACTTTCGAGGACTGCAGTCTTATCAAACTTTCATATGATTACATTCAACCTAATACCGTAAAACGTCGGCTACTACCCTGTTCGGGAAAGCCCTGAGATGTCAGAAAAGAATCTATGCAGAGAAACAGGGATCAGTGACCTGTTTTTGCAGCTTTTTAAAATTACTATCCATACTTCCGGCTCCTCCACAAATCAATTAATCATTCCTCTGATTTTATCACATTTTGTGATCATGTTCCAATATCGATGTACTATGTTGCAGCCCATGGAAACATTTATCTAAATGCCCCGCCACGAAGTTTTCATATTCTTAGATTTGTCTCAATCTCAGTACAAGCATTAGCTTAGACCCTCTTAATATTGAGCCTGTATCGGTAAATATCACTAAATATCAGTAAATGTTCAAGCCTCATATCAATGCTGGAGTCTAACATACATTCACTTAACAGAGTCCATATTGGGAGTGGAGGGAGGGGGGCAATGATGAGGCGAAAGGATTGAAGGAAAAATTCAACCAGATGAGACGTTTCATAGCTAAATTCAGTCCAAATCCCTACGTCTAGACTTATGTACATCAATCATTGCAGATACACTGTATAGAAATGAGTGGTTCAGCTACGTGAGATGGCTTCAGGAAATGATCAGTACTACTTCAGGAAAACAGAATCGCCCGACAATATACATACTTTTTTGAAACTAGAGATTCTGGGAAATCGGATAGTGGAGAAAAATCGCATGTTGCTGAGCAAACCTGAGAGCGCCGTTAGATTGAAGATGGTGATCCTGAAATTCCTAATTGGTTGTATACATTGATCAGTGCAGATATAATGAGTGGCTCAGCTACGTGAGATAGCTTCAGAAAATGATCAATACTACATCAGTAAAACAAAATCGCCCGATAACATATATTCTTTTCTAAATCTAGAGATTATGGGGAATCCGATGGTGGAGAGAAAATCCCATCTTGCTGAGCAAACCTAAGAGTACCGTTAAATTGAAGATGGTGATCCCGAAATTTGTAACTGCTTGTATACATTGATCAGTGCAAATACACTATGTAAGAATGAGGTGATGATGTCATGAAGCTTATTTCTCAATGTCGTTCAATTCTCAGCAACTTCTAAAACTTGTATGATAAGTTGTATCCAACAAGTCAGCTGTTTTCATTCTTTAGAAAATCCCACCGTCTAGTGATAACTTGCGGATGGATATATTGATACTTTCTACCACTCGCATGCAGTTTGAGGGTGCGCTCTGAAAATTTTACTTTTGCTGCATTAGAGTAACGAGTTTTTTCGTGTGACCATTATTCAAGACTTTGTGTTCACATCTGAATAGAACTTAAGCCTTTTGAGATTCTAGCTGGACTTGATTAGTTCATTGTGCAGTTGGATAATGTAATAGAACATTGTCGTCATTCGTTGCGTTAGCAAGCGATATGATATCGTTCGCTAGGTTCGCATGCTCTGCATTGGTGTACATCTCTAAGCCTTAAGGTAGCACATGTGTGAACGTTAAGGACGGGGTTCGAGAAAGGTTTTAGAATTTGGTTTCTTCGGTCTTATGATTTTTCGGTAATATCAGTTTTGCTCTTTTCGATTAGGTAATACCCTTTCGGTACACGTCGTGATAATGGCGATAGATGATGAATCCACCGATAATTTTTCACCAACTTCTTAAATTTCAGGTATACCCCCGGCATTAATCTCAGCGAGAATGGCGCCCAGCGGTGAGTTATTGTTATCCGTGGAACACGTCAAATATCGTTCACAGTCCGCATCTCGTTCACCGATCGGAACATTCACAGTTTACGAGGATCGTGTTGTGTGGAAAGACAACACATCTGATGATAACCTCGTCATTTCATTCAACGATATTCGAGGTAGTTACTTCATAGTCGTTAGTTCCGTTTTGGTTCGAAATCATCGTAAATGATGTGTGATCCATTTGATAAGCTTTTATTTTTCGGAATGCTCAGTTGACTGCTACAAAAATGTCTGAAGGACTTGCACATGAAGACTAGTTCGCATGTTATGAATTACCATATAAGAGTGCATAATCTCGTCATATTCGACCAGCCATAAAATCTAGCTGCTCGATTCTTTCAGCAACGCAGAAAGCTGAGAGTTAGGCGCTACAATGACTTTGTTGAATTGTTTACGTACGGAAAAAATTTTCAGGTCAACGTGTGTCACCTCCGAACAAATCCAAAACACAATTGCAGATCTGCCTTAATGACGAGCAACAACCAACTTTTGTGTTCGTGAATCCGGCTGGCGATAAAGAAGTACACTCTTAAATGTTTACCAATTCAACTGTTGCTTTAGTCGACTATTACTGTTTCTTTTGCAGCATTCGCTTTTATTTCGATTATATTTATGAAGATATAAAAGATGACTGTAGAGGCATGAATGGAATAATTAAAAGTTTATGTACATATGTTGTGAAGTAATGAGCGGTACCATTCAGTAATAGCTTCATTAGAAAGTTTCATCGTATGCAAATGAGAATCTCTTCATTTGTTGATTGTCAGGTTCATGTGAAGGAACGAGATCTGGTCAAGGAAACGTTACAGCAGGCTCTTATACGGCACCGTCAGTTGGCCAATCAGGTAATAGTATCAAAACGATCATTCCTGTTCGTGTAATTCAATCAGTTATAAACATTTCTAATTGAGCTCTACTTTTCTCGTTCCCGTTTCATTTTGAATAATCGATCCGACCGTGCCATTGTTGCTTGACTCCCCTCTCATTCTGCATTCAAAGATTCTCTTCAGCGCATTTCTACACCCAAATGTTGTTCAGTCAACTTTGCCATCAACGTTTTTTAACAGATTCAATTTGCAGGCGGTATTGAATGCACAGAAATATGGAAGGGCTCAAGAGATGCAAGCCAAGAAGAAACTCTTGGAACAAGATACCCATTTGAAAGAACTCTACAAGCACTTGGTTGCGTCGAAACTGATTCCTGCCCAGGATTTTTGGACTGATTACTATAACGCGGTTGATTGAATTTATTCAAATTGCTCTTTAAAGTTATTGAAGCTATCAATATTGAAATTTCCTAGTTCGATTAAAAAATAATCCATCTCAAATTTGGAGTCGTTTCGTACAAATGAAAGAAATTCTGAATTGTTTTTTGTGTGAAACTATTGAAAAATTTGTATAAACGTTAAGAAGTCCTATGAGTTGTGGAACATCGTTTGATGTTTGGTAATCCTTCAGAAGGACGAAAGTAACGATGAAAAGTTGGGTGTTTCGGGCGGCTTCTTGAGTAGTATTGCGCAGTCTGAAGGCACGAATGGTGTGAAGTTGAACTTGAACGTTGATACCATTCAGAGTATCTTCAAAACCTATCCTGCAGGTACGTACTTCGATTGAATCACTCATTACTCTTGTTCCTCAAATTGTTCGATTCATCTTAGCGGAAAACAATGGCGACAGTTTTATTGAACTGATTTATTGAAATGGGCAGAACCTGTGAGAATTCTTCACCATCTACTCGCAAGTTGCACTCCTTTCGGTAATTTTTTTTGTAAAAATTTTGCAGAATGTTCATTGTGAAAAAGATCGTGTATTGTACAGTAATAGATAAGAGCTGCTGAAAATTAATGATGAGTTTATAATTATTTGTGTTCAGTGGAGAAGAAACATTTGGAATTGGTACCGCACGAGATGACCGAACAGCAATTTTGGAGTCAATTCTTCCAGTCGCATTATTTCCATCGCGAACGAACGGTCGCTGTGAATCCCACAGATCCGTTTGCCGACTGTGTCAAGGCTGATACTCGAGGTGAACGATAATATGAAACGTTTACTTCCAATTTATTTCAGCTGATTTTCTTAAAATCTGTTCAATAATACTTTAACAAGTATGTGTTGCATTTAGCTTTATATAAGAGATCTGCAATTTCTTCTCTCTCATCTTTCAGAAATGAATAAGATGTTGGAATTGCCAATATCCCATAAGGCATTGGATTTCGCATACCTCAGCGATGTACCAAAATTAGCTGATACTAACAATGTTAGTTTTCTACATTTTTTAAAACAGTGTTTTGTATTCTACGTTGCATGCTTCTGTTGTGCTTGTGATATGTATTCATTTATGTTTTTATCTGTGAGATGTGCGAAATTCTGTTTTCGAGAAGTTGAAATATTTTGTGAATCAATTCGGAAAATGGAGTTGATCTGGAAATGGTGAAGGCTGAGTGGGTTGAAAGAACTTTAGAGAGTTTAGAATTGTCTAGCTTCGAAATTAAAAATGAATAGAAATAAATTCAAATTGTCCACTTATTATCTGGTTTTTTTCCCTGCACGAATATTTTCGCATTATTCGTAGTTTAGGAGGCTCCGGTAATCCAGGAGGATGGCTTGTCGAGTAAGGCGTTGCTGGTGAGACGTTGTAACTACCATTCAGGTCGCGTGCTGATGAGCGCCCAAGAAAATTCACTTATGGATTCAGGGAAGAGTGAAAAACACGATAAATCAAAGTCAATGGTATGCTTAGAAGTGTTTAAATCAGATTTTGTTTGTTCCTACTGTCATCCATGAGTTCATATCAGTAATATCGATACAAGCATTAACAACAATAGCAATAGCTGTCGTGATTAGAAAAGTATCAGTTGCGATGATTTGGTGGAAACAGTGATAAAACTGTCGAAATTGTAGGGGTAAATTGGCGAAAATGATATTAGTTTGATATATTCCAGCAAAAAAGCTATTAGGATTGTTATGAAAGGATACTTCACATTTGTGTATTATTCGGCCAGTTTCTAGGATCCTTGCTCTTCATCGAAATTGTACGACGAAGACACCATAGAAATTGAGAGTGCAGAGTTGGAAGATGAGAATCCCGAAGAAATATGGGAAGAAGTGACTCTTTGTGAATCAGATTTGAACGCGACATCAAATCAGTTATCACCTGAACGATATCAAGAGTTGTCATTGATCATTAAAAAGCTTGCTGCTGCTCCGACTACGCCTATGGTACTGTGTTCGTTCTGTCTCAATCATTTAAAATGTTTCTGAGGCTTCTGGATTTTTTTGATCAAAAATGTTCTTCGGCATCTAGTCTCTAAAGTACTTGAAGGAAGTGGATTCCGATGTGATGTTTGGTGACGATAATTTTTCATGGCTGACAAACGGATCAATGCAAAATGGCGACGCCAATGGACATAAGGAATCGGAACATCAGCAAGAGAAGCGAGAACTGAAGCCACATCAGTTGGCTCAACTTGCCTTGGTACATGATGCATGCGCCGAACTGCTCAAGCATTTTTGGTCGTGTATGCCTCCAAATACAAAACCTCTCCAGGAGAAGGTAACGGCAATATGATGGATTCAGCGAACTTGAGTTTAGATTGTTCATTGAATGCAATTTGATGATTTCCGGATATGAATGACACAGTATATAGGAAGTCCTTTATGGTATGAGTGTTTGTAAATAGGTCAACTGCGTGCTGTTAGTCAAAATGACTGCGTTTTGAGCATGTGACATTGGCATGAGCTTGCTTTGTTCATCGGATTGTTGACAATGTACATTGAAGTATTTTCAAATTACTGGAATTTTTTTGTTTTACTTGTTGAATCTTTTAAATTTTGCGAAACCTGACCTACAGCGTTGATCAGGTGTTTCAATTGAAAGAACTGTTCTAATTCAGTTAAGGTTGCGTGTTTTTCAGCTTCGTCGTATGATAGCAACGCTGAAGAATTTCCAAAACACGCAATTGGCAGCCGCAGAAACAAAATTTGGTGCATATTATGTAAGTTCGATGTTACTGTTTGTGATGGGGATTTGTTATGAAAGCGTTGATGGTCATTCTTAAGCAATGACTGCAAAATGGCACCTAAAAATTCATTTCTCAGTATGATGATTGAGGTTCTTTCGTTCGTTTGAATTTAACTTTGACATATCGCAGCGTTGACCATCAGCAGGATATTGTTTAAATGCATTAGTCTCCTTCAATAACCGCTCATCATTTTAGTTAGCACACTGCAAAGATATGCTGAATTTGGCGTTCAAACGTTATACGGACTATCTGGAAAAGAAACGGGAGCATTCGGATGGTCATTAGGAGTAACACGACTACAATTGGTCAACAGTATATGTCTTAATTTGTCCACTCCGTTGTTGTAGAGAAAAGTGCCATGGATCTCAAGTTGTGTATATTGTGGGAATTGGAAATCGCATACGTTGTCTTCGTTGTGCTCAAATGAAACTGTATTTTGTTTATTCGTTTGAAAACATCCTCATTCTGTGTTGATGGTTGTTTTTCGCACAGTTCTATGTTTTGATTTTTGAATGTAAGATCTTTTTTTGAACGTTGAATTGTTGAATTGTGTTCAACTGTTGTATTGCGTTGTTTTCTTTTATGATTATTATATGATGATAACTTCGGAATAATAACCTCGTTTATTGTTACTGGTTTAATTGGAATTCATGTGGAATAAATTTTGTTGTTTCAAACGTTCCAGTGTTATGTGTCTTTTCAGTTTATCGTTTGGGGACATTCCGCAATCACTTCAGTGTATTTGCATGCCCATTGTCGACTTTTTACCAGCTTACTTACTTGCTGCTATTCTTTCAAATTGAATTAATGTGGAATTCTCGGCACTTTGGGAATATTGCGATTGTTCTGTCATTGTAATGTTTTCGCGGTTAGCTCCATCTCATGAAATCATTGAAGTTTAGTGTGGTGGTGTTTATATTTGTTGAGATGTTCTAAACCAGATAAGTTATACGTGCGTTGAAGTCCCATGTTTGCTTTCGCATCATTCGTCGAGAATGAAATCATTGATAGATGATAATCTGTTGCATTTGGTATTAGATCAATTGAATCCACTCAGAATTACAAGATATATAAGCAAATAAGTTTATGTTTGATTAAGATTGGTGGGCATGAGGTGCACCACGTTCATGTTGTCGCTTATATGGCGACGTTCCCAAAATCCATGCAGGAGCTTCAGTTCTGCTTTATCGGCCAAACGCACCTTGACCGATGTCAACTCAAGACCTGATTTGGATTTTGATTATCTGCTGGATTCGCGCAATTTGGCAACTATTCGTGAGAATATCAAACAACGTAAGGGAATCGGAGATATTGATTTGGTGCATCGTTTATGGCACGAAATTGAGCAGTATCCGACTCGCCGAGAGCGCGATGTCGATGAATATCAAAAATTATGGGATGAGGTCCGTTGTGTTTGATACGATCAACTATGTGTGACATCACACTCGAGCAATCAATCATTCCGTTTCACTGATTTTAGTTCATGGAAGAAGTCTGCTGACTACGTTAATATTTTTAGGGATTTCCCAACTCGAAATCTCATTTCTCAACTGAAATCAGTCTGAAATATGAGGCGATTTTCAGCTATACCATGAATTTTTTTTCACTTTAAAACCGATCAACTAATTCAATCTTCCAATACATCATGAAACAATAAAATGAAGTTGCCTGTTAGGATTCTTTGGTGGATGTTAGTTCCTAAATCATTTATCTAAATTAAAAAGTGCACTTGCAAAATACATGTCATTACACTCTCACAAGACACTCTCAGAAATGCACTAATTATTCAGCTTTATAAAGAATCACTATTGATACCGAACACGAGCCATCCGAATGCACCTCACGGTGACGAATCTTGTGCTAGAGTGGTTCGAACTTTCGGATCGAAGAAACGCGATAGCGATTTGCAACGATTTTTAACTGCTGAACAATTGGCACAATCGTGGAGATCCGTGATCTACCCGAGAGAGGCGTGTGGAAGTAGAAGTTATGCGTTTCTTGGTGAGCCTTAATCAGTGCTCCAATTGCACCTTGTACTAGGCACATGCTGGCTGAATTTATCCACTGTTTTGACGCATCATTTTTCTTTTAAGAGCAATCGTCAAGTACGCAACTGTTCCAATTGTTTACTTCCAAATGGGTTCAATTGTTTGATCACTTGTATAAAACAAGCACACACTCGGTGATTGTTCGTTGCAGAATATGCACCTAATTATGATTGTAGGGGCTTTGGCGAATCTCGAGCAAGCATTATTGTCATATGTGAGTGAATTACTGGAAAAGGCCAATTTTCGTCCGGTTTATGTACCAGACATAGTGGAACGTTCCGTAACAGAAGCATGTGGCCTGCAGCAGCGATCCTCTCAAGGCATTCAGTACCATTTAGTGGATCGTCCAGATCTTTGCCTTTCAGGAACATCCGGTGAGAATGAAAGTCTTTGATAACGGTTACGAAACGGGAACAAATTCATATTCTTATGAATTGATGCTCACACAATATTTCTCGTTTCCAATGAATTGTGCTGGAGTTTGCGATAGACGAATAGTTTGTCGATGAAATGACAGTGCGAGCGATTCAACAATAATGTTTTGTTTCAAAGTATTCGAAAAAGCACACCATTGTGGTTGTCATAGCATATGCGAGTTGATCATTTCTTCTAGAATCATATTCCAGAAATGGGTATAAGTGACCTTATAAGAGGACGAGTTTTTCGCAAGAGTGATTTGCCTCTACGATTCACAGCGATGAGTCGATGCTATCGACCGGAGGTTTCAAAAAATGCTTGGGAAGCACGACTCTATCGGGTTCATGAGTTCACAAAGGTTACAACGAATTATGCTGCTATAAGATTGACATATAGACATGGCGCATTCGCCATTTGTGTGTGATTGAAAGAATCATATCTCTGACGGATTTGCCGTAAGCTGAATTGATTGTGTGCTCTAACAATTAGTACGGTTTAATTAAGATTGAAATGTATGCGGTTTGTGACGAGAAGCAGAGTGATGGTATTCTGGATGAATTTGTTAATTTGCAATGCGAAATATTTGAATCGCTTGGTTTACACTGCAGGTTCGATGAAGCTATTCGATTGCGTACATTTTCTGTCATATTTCCGAAAATCTATAAGAGGATTAAGAAGCACTTCATAGAGGAGAAACGTCTTGATTGACGCAAATTAAGACATAGTCAGATACTGTTAGTATGTTATCAAATAGAGAAGATGCTTTCCGAGAAGATACTCTTGAAGAGTGTTTCTTGTTGCAAGGTTCAGTAGTTGCAAACATCATCAGATCGGTGTTCTGAAAGTTGTGGTTTCCATTGCAACAGTAGTTGATTCTAAAGATATCATTTGTGCGTATTTCAAGAGGGTATGAATGGTGATGTGCATTTCAATAGTGCAAATTAAGATTAATGGATATGCCAACTGAAGAATTAGGTGCGCCGGCAGCTCGTAAATTCGACGTTGAAGCTTGGATGCCGGGTAGGAAGGTTTTTGGTGAAGTGTCAAGTGCATCAAATTGTACTGATTTTCAGTCGCGAAGATTGGGTTCGTATTTTGTTTGATACTCTACATCGTAAGCAGTTCATGTTGAAATGCTAAAATTCCCACTGATATTTTTTTTCAAGTTTACCTTATGGCCGATGGGCTTACGGCTTCACAGTTTAAAAATCACCCATCGATCACATTGAATTAGTTGCATACTTTAGTAATACATTCATTTATTATTGAATGTCATAACGTAATCTAGTAATATCACATCATAGAAATCCCAAGTTATCAGCCAGTTATTATTTAAAAATCAAACAGTTGACATTTGTTGCATATTCAGATGTAAAATGTATCGATGATAATGGGAAACGTCACTTTGTACATACGTGTAACGCAACAGCAATGGCAACGTCCAGAGTCATCATAGCACTGCTCGAGACATACCAAAATGTGAGTGTTTCTTCTGATATTTGGCTCCTTGCAGAACATTATCCCTCGTCTTATCATTCCATCAGCAAACTTCAGAATTCCTCATTTAGTCATCAAGTTTAATTTAAATCGACTTCATTTTTGGTTTGTTTCTGGTAAAACTTAAAAGTATGGCACACATTTTTATTTGTATTACATCTTAGGAGATGAAAGAGTTGGAGGGTATATTTGTGGAACATGTTAATCATTGCTTAATACCTATGCATATTCTTTGTCGGCATTATAGTCATATCTTAATAAGGAAACCTTGTGCACTTAAGATACCAGGACATTTCTCTTATCGGATTATGTTTCAAAGTCAGTAGAAGATATCGCAATCTATTTCGAACCATTTAGTTCAAGATATGCATAAAACGCCTTCAAAGAAGTTGAAGGGAAGAAAATTTCACGGGAAATTTCCAAGAATGGATGAGAATTGGAGAGAATAAAAACTCAGTATTATTGCGTCACATGAAATTATTCGTTATTCTTCCATTTATTCGTGTATAATATAATGTTTTATTTTAGGATCGGAAAGGCTTAAACAAATTGCCGATGGAATTACAGAAACGATTAACGAGTAAACGCAAAGCACCTTTAAGACTGCACACAGCAAGCAGTCTTAATCCATATTAATTTCTTAATCTCAAATACTTTTCGCTTCAACAAATCTTCCAGACAATTTTTTATCAACACAATGACTTAGCGACATTATATTTCTATTTTCATCAACGTTTTCGTTGGTTTTGTTTGAATCGCTTCCATATTCAATGTTTAGCGTGACAGCAAATTTTGCCAATGTGAAAACGCAAGCGATTTCTAGAAATTAATGCCTAAACTCGCTTGGGTTTAACACTGAAAATCCTCAGTGCGAAACGTTTCTTTCCATTTTTTCCTTTCCATACTGAAAAAAAGTCTCTTGGAGTTCGCTTCAATTCTCACTGTCTGTTCGTTCGAAATTCGCGGCTGGAATTTAATGAATCGAGTTATTGACGCAATAATTTGATTACGTATAAAAGTGTGAAATGTTTCGTAGTTTGGACACAGTCGCATGTCGTTTATCAAATTTGTATGTGTATTCTGCTAACACACATTATAAAAGGTTTGTAGGTTCTCAGTAGATTATGGGTTCAGTACATGTTTAGAATATAACTGCTATCGTTATAAACTAATTGAGTTGCACGTTCATCAGAACATGAGCTGGGTAATAAGCAATATGTAGCTGATGAATGTATCGAAATACAACTCGTTCAGATCGTGAAAACACATCTAGTGCATATCGTTGACCTTGTGACGTATTCACAAACGCATTTAGCGTATTGTGTTGTTCGAAATACGTTTTTGATCGCTTGACACGTTGTGTAATACTAACAAGGTATTATACATGAGCTATTATAGTTCCATGTTCGCATTTCATCAACGATTTCTTTATTATATGGTTTTGATGAGCAAACAATGAGCCAAATGTGATGCTAATATTGAATAATAAATATTATTTATTGTTTAGTGATTTATCACCTTCAAATACAAGCATTCATTCACAAAACTCCTCAGTATTGTTCAGTTCATTGCAAATTTTTTTGGAATGTGGATGATCAGTTAGCCAAATATTCATTAGTTTTAGTCAAACGTAGTAGCCAATTACGCAGCATTCGATCAGACAATATTACGGAAATCGTCCAGCGGAAATCGTGGACTGATGGATGTCAGTTCGGCTGTATCAGATCGAGGTGTTTCATTACCGATCTGAAATTACTTTGCGAGATTGAGAGTCGGCTGAGATATATCTATTTAGCAAATAGATTGTTCTGTTATAGCTGAGCTAAATTATCAATAAACCAAAATTTAGACGATTCTTCGGTATGAGTCGTAACCTAAGCTGAAGCCCAAATGCAGTTCATCGAAACTATTCACTGCCCATATCGTCACTAAGTGACGATATGGGCAGTGAATAGTTTCTGGTGAAACTGTAATCCATTGATGAAGCCAAGGAATTAAATGCGAAAACTATACGATTATGACTGTAGGATGTGAAGTTAGAGCCTGAATTAACTTCAACAACCTTATCATTGTAACGTGATTCTCAACACACAAAATGTATTGCTTTGATGTACGAATAATGAGAACGTACCGCATTAAGACTTCGTCCTTTTCTGATGTAATTTATTAGGACTTCGGTGAGGGTGTTCGAGCGTGGTCTTGACGCGATTATGTCGTAGACAGCAGTTGAGAATGCATCGAATATATCTTCTCGTTCATTCACCGTTTGCAGTCTTGAACGCCATGTTGCCAGCAGAGTTGACCATTCACTTGCGATAACCATACAGCACGCAGATTCCACTCGCGATCGTTCCTTAATGAACGCTCACTGATGTTTCCAGATTCGGCAATGCATTCACTCTCAGTTATGCACTTCAACTGTCCATATCAAAACGCAAAACAACCAACCGTCATTGAAAGATATTTGCGGTGTCTAGCCGAGCTATCAGTTGCAAGCCACGAATAATCGGGAATACGTTCACGAAGAGAACGCTCACTACGTTGCATCTCCTCAAATCATCAAATTTCTCTGAATTCTCACTAATCTTTGTCAGTAATTCACTTGCAACATTACAAACATCATTTGTTAACGTACAAATATCAGAAATGATTGACACCCCATGCAAAACATGAAAAATTGATTATGGAGTGGGCAACTCCGTCCTTACGATTGCTTACGGCTAGCCATAAGCAACTGTTCAGCGCTCACTACTGACACCCGTAAGCATTCTCATCCCTTCACATCGATATCTTTGTCAAATACGACATACATCAAAAAATCACAATTTTTGGTGATTTTCTGAAATTTCACCGCAAAAGTCCTCAAATTCGACCCTAAAAACCCGCATAATTCTATTCGAACGTTAACCAACTTGTTTGGTTTCGAATCGAATAACTGCACTCTCCACTTCAGCAATTACCAAATCGATCATCATTCGATCACCATCATCCAAATTCGGTCGCTCTTCGGCACCACGTGAACTTCTTGGTGATACAATTGTCGCCATCCATTTCATCATCTCACTTGAACTGAATTCCGATAAGTCTCATAAATTCACAGTTACTGCTTAAAACAATATGAAGTTCACTTAATGATTCATTGTTGAAGCGAATGAAGCTTAGAGCTTCCGAGAAATTTCTACGCTCCGGAAGATTTACGAGATCAGAGGCTGAAAGAAAACTGTGTAAGGGAAGAACCTATTCGAGAAGATGGACATTTTCCGGGTGCTTGAAGCGACAAAATGCGACGAAATAAAGACAATATTGAGCGATGATGATGAGTTGAATTCACTTATGCTTTGACAGATAAGATGATGTTCATGCTCGATTAGGATGATATCGCCATGACAACAAATCGCTTGATGATAAGCCATTAGACTGACTATAGAAAGCGATGCGATGACGATAGTTGTATGCTAAATCAGCGTCACTACACTAATTGAGATAACTTTAAAAAAATTTCAGCAAAATATATGATATTCTGAATCTAAAGGTTCTGAGGAATCGAATGACATGGAGGAATTGATATGTTACTGGGCAAATCTGAGAGTACCGTTAACTTGAGAATTGTAACTCCTATAGCGCTGTAGTAATGTACACATTAATCTATATCTCAACTAGCATAGTGGCGCTCATTCATGTACATTGTATCACTGTAGATCAAGCTATACATTATTATAACACTACAGAGGTTACCTCCTTCAAGCTAACGCTACTCTCAGGTTTGTCCAGTAACATATCAATTTCTCTACACCATACGATTCCCGAGTGTTGATACAACGTATTTCATGTACTTACGGAGGGACAGACCATTCAGCAAGGTTGCACTTGTGAACGACAAATATGGAATTTTGATTTCAGTCGGAAGGCTCCAAACTCGAACGCTCTCTTCTAATACAACAGCTCGCTCGCACTTTTTTCTCAAAAAATCTGCGATGTTGCCAGAGTACCGCAAGGTGAGGCTACTCAATATGTTCTTCGGAGGAGCGCAATGAATAAATTCAACTTATCTACCAATGCAACTCATGAAGAGAACGTGAAATGTAACAGAAGCGAAATCAGTTCGGAATGGAGGTTTTGAGGTCATAATGCAAACCGAAAAGGATACTTGGATACACCGCAAGGTCGCTGGTACTGAAACTGAATTCGTTTATGTTTTGTGATATTTTATGGTGTATCGAAAGATTTCGAGAGACTACCTGAGGATGTTTCGAGTCCATATTACTTTGCACCAGCGCGAATGCTGAGCACATACAACTTGAATATTTTGATCAATTGCAATGGAGTATTACCGTAGGATAACGCTGGGAACGAAAATGAGATTAAACTGCTATGAAACTGAACGATATTGCTGATTATTATACCAATCGGCAAAAAATTTTACTATAAACGTTTGCATTATTACGATCGAACACGTTCGAGCAATTTAGTGAGTATTGGAGCTCTGGAAGTTGAGGTTTAGAAGATTTTTTTTCGTCAAACTGCATAGAGTTCATCATTTGAGCGCATTTTTTGAGTGGATAGTTATTTTCAGGCATCTTCGATTTATTTTTTCCAAAATGAACATGGCTTGCGCTTCATCATTGAAATTTAGCTCACTGTTTTGAAATTGTACTTCTTTTGGATTTTTTCACAAATGATTTTCCGCTCGAACCGAATCCGTCAACTCGACTTATCAGATTTCATCTCGTTCTCCACTGCTTAATTGTCCAGCTGTGAACAATTTCACGTGTGTCCAGTTGCCGGTGTTAATCATAAACGATAAGCTCTACACATCTGAATGTCGGCTGTGCTTAATAAACAAACTCTTGATCAAATGTTTTGGGCTGAAAATTCATTCTGCAGAGGAGCATAACGAATTCATACTTTACAAGCAAAACTTTCATGCACATATTTCAGTGGTCCTCATCAGAAGTCAACAAATCTCGGAGTACTTGATACATGACCAATAATAATAATGCTGCTGCTAAGAGAAAGTTAGTCAGCTGTAAGATGATGCTTTATAGATGAGAAAGTATTCTTTTGTTCGCAGTACTCATCTCGAGAATCTATGTAGATCAGTGCTTTCTCCTTCACAACCACGAACGAACTTCCATCGAATTCGATACATATCAGTTTATTGTTTTTGTTCATGACAGCTTTATTATGAATGCATGATGCTTCAATTCTTCTGGTGGACACGCACTTGGAGGTGTATCGCTTGGTGTGCAAAATTCGCTTCATTCCACTCCATGCACATTCCCGCTGTCAAGTTCTCATCAAACTGTGATTCTTGAAAATGTCCACTCAAAATTCAATTTTAACTTCAATATCAAGCTGTTTTTCATATGACAGTGGAAGAACAATGAATTGATGATGCATATCCTCAGCAGTGTGCATTATTACCATAACTGATCAATTTCCTCCAGCTATGGGAACATCGGACAACGTATACGTATGCTGAGAACATTCTCAAATTCAATCGAGATTTTGATCGACTTGCAACCATTTATTTCTCATTCGTGTTGCTTTTTGCATTTCACCATAATCCAGGAACACGTGCGTCTAGAAGTTCAACTTCATCTGCTCTTAATTACTAATATCTAGTGAAGTTAGGCACATTATTTGTTGTTTGTAAATTGTAACGTTGCTGTTGAACTGATTTGACAGAAATTTGAGTGGACGGATATAACACATGCGCTTCGAGCGATTCTGGAGTGCCGGAAGTGCTGAATGATTCGTTGAATGAATAGCAACTCTTTTAAGTTTATGCTTTCTGGTGTATTGTTCATAATTATGTGCATACACCAACTTCAAACAGTTGTTCATTTTAAAAGGTTGCTCTCCGCAGCGATTCACGCAAAAAATGCTCAGCTAAAAGCATTACATCATCATTAGACAAATTTGTTCTTAAGCCATCAAAAATGACAAGTCCAAACAACTTTGCGTTATTCTCCTCTTCGTTAATGAATCGAAGTAGTCGTTTGGAACAATGAATGGATAATTTTGATTTCAATAAAATTCATCACGTTCCACAACTTCAACATCTTAACAAATGTTGAGCATGCTATTGACAGATTGGTCGACCAGAAAATCAAATTTTTATTTGTGCATAATTCAAAAAAAAAGCAAAAAAAATCGCGCACGAATCGTTTCTGCTGAATCAGTGAGCTATGAATGCCTTGTTTAGCCAAGACCATAGCAACTAACATTTAGGTGTTGCACTGACCGAAGGGAATACTCTTGAAAATAATAATGTGTGCACAAATAATATGACTTCAACGCCTCTCCAGACATATCACATTTACTTTCCAATAATGCATTAATATAATTGTAATATGCTCGCACGTTGTGTTTGTGTGTGCTCTCCTATGAGTAGCAATTGAGCACGACTGCAAGAATTGCACTTGAGATTTTCAACGCAATTGTACACCAGCGATCTGTTTGAATTGTTTTCTGGGAATTTTGTGGTTGAATTTACGCGAAAATTCGCAACGATTAAGTAAATGAAAAAGTCTGAATGACTTTTAGATGCAGTCATAAACGGTCGATCCGATTCACCATCAGCTCAACATCCTGATAAAAAATAATTGCGTGAAACATATGCGGTGCCAAGTTGGCATGACCAGCTGTGCCTGCTTGCGACACTCGCTATTTTATGACTGCGAGCTAATAATAAACATTAAAACAATGTTTCTCTCACGCTTGGAAGCTCCATTACCCTCTTTGATGATCCAGCAGGACATTTATACTCCTCCTTCCCCCTTCCCACCGAAAAAATTACAATTTCCATGCATAACGTCAGAAACAAACCAAAAGTCGTCCATAAATTCGTCGGTGGTGTGAAAGAAATTAATCTTCTGCAATGAAACGAATATTTTTCGAACTTTATTTATCAACTGCACAAAGAATATGGCTCTCACCAATTAACAACGCAACGCAATGAAGAAAAAACGTTCCTCGACGACAGAGAATTTAAAATTTATCAATAAGCTCACATTTTATGCCCTGAATTACCTCGTGACACCCCCAAATTATCGCTCAGGAGGTAATTCACCCCTACGAGAAAGACTGCTTGAAAACATTCAATGTTTAGCTATTATATTTTCGACAAATTGAACGCAATTACCGATTGAAAGGAGGAATTTTCAGTGAACCTCAGAGATACAAACAATATTGACATCAATCTTTTAACTGATGCGGCTCACTCGATGGCTTTTACATAATTGCTTGAAGAAAAGAAAAAAAAAAAGAAACGTCAACGAAATTAAACGTGTAAGTGGCTGAAGGCAAAACTGACAGTTGATTTGAAGAGATACTCATCAACAACCAGAATCATTGTACTCTTCAAATTCTTTATATTGCCATCACTTCAAATCGTTGCTTTCCAGCTTTAAATTATAAATATAGCTGTGCATTAACCTCAGAATCGATCACTTCATCTATATCGCATCAGTATCTCGGGAGCAGTTTTGTTCGTTCAATCGTATTTGGCCATATTTGCATTTCACTAGTTCCCCCTCATGACAAATGCGCAAGCGAGCTAGATATGAGTGATTTGTGGGATAAAGAGATAAACACAGTTAACTTTAACGATCTCTCTGAAAAATAATGAAAGATTTATAAGTGTTTAATGGAACGAACTGAATCACGACGCTGTGTGTTGTCAATGACCTCAACTTTCAGAATTTTTTTACTTCGGAATGACAGTTTTCGACTAGAAATAAGCGGAATTGTGATGATCTCGCTCATGGAATTATTTGCCCCACATATTTTCAGTCTATTCAATATTTCCCCCCTCTGTTCGTTCTTTTCACTCTTTCGCTCGCCACCTTATCCGATCAAACATCCTTTCATTGAACCAATCTTGAGGGTATGCTTCAGAAGAACCGCATTTTCAAAGCATTAATTATTCATTGAAGCGTTGCTGATGAAACCGACCGAAGAATATGGATGGCTTCATATGAAGGAAGAAATTCTCACTGATAACCTACCGAAATGCTGGGAACAATTCGATGTTCCATTCACTTAAACAATCAGATATTCCATCATGATGTTAGTGTATCGATGAGTTTCATCATTTTTAATGAGTGAAAGAAAAGAAAATCTTAAACGCAGTTAACTGCTCAAAACGTTTCCATATTATCAGCCAACCACGTGGATTGTTCATTGCTTTTGTGCGCAGTTTTCAGTAATTTCAAAGAAACTATCAGCACGCCAAAAATGCTCGATCGCATAACATCAGTTGGCCCAAATCGAATGACTTCCCTGAGAAGACTCAACGTATAGAATATAGAAGTGTGTTGCTCTCATCGTGTTGCTCCTAATATCAGAGAATCATCAACATAACCAACCACCAAACAGTAATTACCGTCTTTGTGCATTGTTCATTCGCCATATACGGGATTGAGCGCAAAATTGCCAGCTGACACGCATGATTGCCTGCCAACAAACCAGGAACATAATGCTTATTCAGTTTGATTTCGCGAAACATGTAGTATTTATTTGGCTCGCAAGCAAATGCGTTCGTCTTCACGAGTGAAAGTCAGTCAGCACCATCGGACACCTTAAAATCCATCATAAATCTTTCTATTAGTCCACCTCAGCGAACTACCGGATTTTGTTTTGATGCATACGATCCTAAGGCTTATGCCGTATGCATCATCGCTTATTGAATCTCTGCGCCGACATCTGCATGAGAGAGCAACAACATAAGCCTTTTTTTTTGATCTCACTTCTTAGCGTTTCATTTGCAAACAACCCGAGTTCAAGTCGCATCAACATCCTTTCAGCAGTCTATCTCCATACTTTTAGCAATTGAATGTCGCTGGATCAGACTTCAGCACGTGATGATCGAGCGTTTGTCTAAGCCAGTGGTTCTCAGAGGGGGTGAAATTACCCATTTTGGGTAATTTGGAGGTGTCAAGGGGTAATGGAGGGGGTCGGAAAATTAGTATTTCGTGCAGTTGGTATTTTATGATAGATCGCCATTGTGATGGTGTTTTTCATCTCGGATATGTAAATGCGATTAGTTGATGGCAACATTCTTCATTTTCTGAGTATCATTGGCTCGTTTTAACAGGATTTTCATTCTTTTCCGAAGTGTTATAATCGCTCTCATACCTTTTATCACCAAAATTGTTCTCTTCTGCTAATTTCTCATTCATTTCGCTCAACAGTTTAATTCAAATTCTCATTCTATTAAATACAATCTATAATTGATCATTTGACTGTCGAACGTTGTTGAGCAGTGATATTCGATTGTTGTATTGTTGATTTCGGCTGTCAGCACTCGTCAATGTAATCAGTAAATAGTATATACTACAGAATAAGAAATTAATTCGAACTGTGAAGTGAAATGAGAAGAAGTGAATGATAAAAAGTCATCAAGAGAACGGTATTCACATGCAATAGCTATGAGAGTAAATACAACACGTCTGAAAAGAGTGAGAATCCATCTGAATCAATTTAAAGTAGGCGTGTCATAGACAATAGCCTTTCATGCAATCATAATCAGTTGCAATAATGAGCAACACAACAATCTTTGACAGTGCTTCTTATTGGAAGTGAAATTACCCGTTTTCGGTAATTAAGGGTTGTCGGGAAGGGGTGGGGTAACGGCGGCCTACCAAACCATCAAAAAGGATAATGGAGCACGCGAACATGAGAACCACTGGTCTAAGCTAATGTTATCTGGGCCTCAGTTAAACTGAGTTTACAACTGAATCTGAATATTAGGCTGATGTTAGCCCAATCCGCGATCAAATTTTCGTGATTAAAATAATCGAGCGGTACCGGCTGCTTCAATGAATAGCAAAAAAATCTCATTATATTATTTAAGGTAGCTCATAGCATGTTGATTGATTACTTTGCATCCCATGTCCTAAGTAGTATTACTCATTTAATACGTTACATTGTTTTACAAATCAGGAAGTTATCCATTGAATAAACCTACAAGTAGAGTCAAATTGAGTGCTTTGAGCTGGAATGAAAAATGCTAAATTCTCATAGCTGAACTTCATAAAAACACATCAAGGAGACCTCTTTCCCATGATGCAAACTGCTCAGCGCAGATGAAAAGTTTATATTTATAGCATTCACAGCAGTGAAAAGCAACAAATCCAAACGTAATGTTAGCCGATCGTGAGCTTAACTGTCTTATCATTGCGCTTTGACAGCGTGTGACCGGATGTGCGTTGTTCTCGCGATTGAATGCCATCGGTGAATTGTTTTCTTGTTCAGCCATCCAACTTTTGCTTCTCTTTGTGACCGATTACTGCATTAAACTGCACTACTCTTTTGCAGTGCATGCTTCAAGACGGATGATCATTGGCAATTGACGTCTTTTTGGTTTCTTTACTGAAGTTCTGTGGTGCTGATACGGTTGATTTTTTGTGAAATTGACACTGATGAATCTTATCGCTAGAAAATGAAAGCAGTAACTCAAAATGGCAAACTAACAAAGGCCGATCGCAATTGTATTGCATTATTTGTTTTCAATTGCAATTGTTTTCACTCACAATCGAATTGTTTTCCTCTTCACTTCTATGGCACAATGATGTCAACTTATTGAGATGGACTCAGCCATGCGACAATACCCTTATCAAACAAGTTTGTCGTTTCTTGAATGCGATTCCTGGACCGACAAGCGCATGATTACGCTTCAATGAGGAAACATCATCAAGTGATTGGAGCTGTTATGCATTTTTCGATGAAGTCAAAAATAATGAAAAAAAAAAGAAAATATTCTCTCGTCATGAGGTTCATTGGTACTTTGGCACGCACTGCGAGGGCATGGCGTCTGTTCAGATCATCGCTCCGATCAGAGTTGTTTACCGCTGCATCGAAATCCTTGCATAAACCTCTGAATTATGGATGATCCGTTTCAAATGTGTTTCGTGCAAAATGCCATACACTCACACGCTCATTGTTGCGATGCACAATATCGAGCACTGCGTTCCATCGACGTAAACACCCATTCGTTTGATTGACGTCCAGCACTCAAAAATTTAATTTCACGTAACATTTCAGCGATAATTATAACTAAAAGCTACTGGAAATCACTGAGGAATGAGCACAAACACACATCTAAAAACATCTTGTATCTCTTGTGGCCGAAGAAATCTCTCAATGTTGGACCAGCTGTGTTGAATGCAGTCAATCATAATTGCCGTTAAACTATTCATCTTCGAAAGTATCATTTGTTCACTCGAAGGACTGATGAATCAGCACTATTTTCGCCCTAAAAATTCAGCTTTCAGCAGTGCATAACTGTCGTGTTTAATTCAATAAACACGCACCACTTCTTAAATCCGTTCGAAGCACTTGCGAAGATTGCGTGCGATTTGGAAATGCTTGATGAAAAGAGTGTTAATGTCATAAACGATTGGTGCGTCAATTGCAAACGAATTTATGAGGTATAAAATAATTAGTGCGCAGTGAATCGCAAAAGACGTTTCTCCTCTTTCATTGGTTTAAAAATTTCGCTTAAATGTCGGGTTTTCGAAGAATCAGACTTTGTTGCTGACACTTTCTTTATGAATCATTAAACAAACCGTATCGTCACGGTGTTCCTATGATTCCCAACTTCTGATATACATCTGTCTAAATATGTTCACATTTCATGATGCTTCTAAGCTATCAAGATATATCACGCGCATAAGTCAAATCATCTGCGCTTAGTGATGCACTCGGCGGTCTCCTCGTAATTCGTTTATATTTCGATGGAATAAGTCAACAAAAGTTGCCTCAGGATATATTGCACATGTAGAACATCAGAAGGAATACTGCTCAATGATTCTAGAAGGTTGCCGCTTTTTGACGTTGCTTTGTCAATTTCATTTGTGGCCTATCAATGGCTAGTTCTGCATATATGATCGAAAATCATTCGAATTGTGTGCATTTCATTTCATTTCAGACCATAAAATTGTATTGAGCTTTCGAACATTTGTTTATCGTTTCCACCATTGCCGATAATTCCAACCAGTCACTATTTCAGTGAATGGTTGTCGCGACTTATTTTTTGAATTCCATTGCGATATCATCGAATTTCTGGCTCATTATGAATAAATTTCGGATTTACGACATTCTGAAATCTAATTCCTCTTCGAATTTCAATTAATATTATCAACGTCAAGCAAATTTCATCGTAGAAGTGATCACACAGCCTCGATACGTTATTCATAAACGTCAACGTCCTATCATGATGTATAAACTGAGGAAAACTCTTGGTCTTTCATTGACCACTCTACAATCTCGTACACATAAAATAATCCAACAGAGTTTCTATGTGCTCATGTCTCAAGCACCAAAAGTCTGCAAAGCCCTAAAGTTGACCACGATTGAATAATCATGCGTGTCTATACACCACATAATTAAGAATTGATGGCTATTTGTACTACAAAATTGAAAGTTCAGTTGTTTGTGAACTGCGCATTGATTCCTGGTTTGCCTTGTTGTCATGTTTTTGAGAAGTTTAACAGTGATAAGAGGTGTTTTGAGGAGGCAGCTCTCGAAGTATGTTCGTAGTCCGCAGATGACGATTGTGATGAGGAATTTGTTTCGAAAACGAACGACAGAAAAGATCTGTTCTGATTTCATTCCAGCGATAACGTAGAGGATTTTCAGTATTGGATAATCTTTCAAGTTGATTTAGGCTACTAATTGGGCTGATTTTGAAGGAAAAACATCGAATATTGGATTTTTATTGCTATAATGATATAATAATGTCAAGAATAATAATAATTAAAACAATAATGATATAATAACAATAATAATATTAATAATAATAATAATGATGTAGATATTAATGCTATTAATAATAAAATGTTACCATGTTAAGAATAGTAAAAATAAAGATAATAATAATGTTAATAATAATAATAAAAATATTAATAGTAAATAATTAAACAACAATAATAAATAATAAAAATAAATAATAATTATTGTTATTGTTATTGCCAGTGATTTTCACATGCTTGCGTTCGTTGCTTCGCCTCTTACGCAATCAACCATTAATGAATCATAAGTTGTTTCTAACGACTATCGAAGATTGCGCCTTTATCAGCACAATAAATCAGTCTTAATTGATAACGTGCACGCATCTGTTTCTGTGCTGTTCGTCAATAATTCAAGAAATAAATTCAAGCAACGTTTCGTAGCATTTCACTCGAATGATAGCGCCCTTCGTCTTAATTCATCATTTCACTCCGTTCTATTCCAATGATATTTGATTCATCTTCGTTGGTTCAGTCCAATAAATTTTCTGCTTTTATAGTGTTACATCACTCATACTGACACTTCCATGATACGCCTTTTGATCTTTCGCATCACATCTTCTGATCACTCAAATGGATTAAATAAATCATTCGCGGATGAGTCAAATTCATGATCGTCCTTATGTTAGTTTCAGGCTTATTTATGTAGTGCGCCAATGCAGCTGTCTTACGATTAGATTAAAGAACAAACGTTCAGTAGTCAAAACACAAGTCTTCAAAGAATACGTAAACATCCTCACCAGCATTGTCACTAGTGAGCCACTCATGCAATTTTCAAAAGATGTCAGCACTTTTCAAGTATCAACACAATAGATTCATGGTTCGTTTTCCATCGCAAATTTACGTTCACAGTGTTTTCGACGTCGCAATTGAAGTGAATGTCTCAGCCGAGAAAAGTTTCTGCATGATAGCTTGAAATGTGTAAATAAGCGGTAGCATGGAATGTATAAACCATGGAATACCCCAGCAAGAGTTACTTCACCATAGGATCTAAGCTAGAAATTGCATGCACTAATCATTTGTTACCATATGAGTTGGATTCGTCGAAAAATTACTTATGAAAATTGAATGAAGCTAATCTTCAACTTTAACGACTGTTCTAATGATTGATTGACACATCGATTCGAAAGTTTGAAGTGAATGTCTCAGCTGAGAAAATTTTCTGGATGATAGCTTGAAGTGTGTAAATATAAGCTGTAGCACAGAATGTGTAAACCTGAATGATAACTTGGAATGTGTAAATAAACTGTGGCTGTTAAACACTACACACATGACGATCGTTCATGAGCAGAACGACCTCGAAACCTCGTTAACGAAAGTTTATCGTTTGTAGATCGATCAAGTTTTCATTTACATAAATGAAAAGGATTCATGCGACGAATAATATTTACTACTCTTTTATGAGGAATTTTCAGTTGGCATTTTCTCCGATACTGGACTTCCGTTCAACTTCAACGAAAGCGTTTCTGTTGACGGTGCCTGTTTTAAACAAATTAACAATCGAGTGTTGTTGAGTTTTTTTCTGTAAACGCTCAGTGGAGAGTGGAGGGGGATTTTCATTTACTTATTAACAAACAAATTTATTCACAAACAAATTAACAGATCTTATTAACAAACTAACAAATTAACTCATTGGAATGAATTATTATTCATTTGCCCTATAATTCTATCGGTTGAAAGTTTTTCTTCAATTACAACAATTTTTAATCGAGCTCTGATTTAGTGTTCACAGAACTGTTATAGAAGATGACGCGCGATACATCTAAATGAATTCTGTCCACTTCTAAGCGACACGTTTAAATTCGTTGATGAAATTGTATCCGCATAAAAATGCAGTTTTTTTCATTGCATTCGTATTATCCTCAAAATCGTCATTTGCACTGAAATTCAATCAGCGGGATTCAGGTAAAAAAGCAGCGGTGTTGCACTCAGAATGCTCTGTTACTAGTTCGCGGTCTGACATCATGGCACATATCTTTTTGTGGTAAACGCTTTTTAGTATCATCCGGCAATCTTGCGCTGAATATTAATGAAAGTAACGCCCAAGGCGATCTTCTGGTCATGAGGCATCATTCAACGCTCTGTCTGCGATGACATCCATCATTCTCTTGATTTTGAACTAAAAGGCTAGTCTCTCAGCGAATATTCCCTTAATTAGGCGAAACGTGTGTTCAAAATCTCACACTTTTGCCACGAAGTAAATCCCAAGCACCATTTCCCACATCCTCATACCACTTTTGCGGTCCTTATCAAGCTTCTAATGCTATCGCAGACTAAAACCTTCGCAGAAACGCTGATGTTAGCTTTCCGTGATTCGAATGATTATTACTGAGTTCCTGGTCGATATTGCTTTTGTCAAGCTCGCATGTATCAAGTGAGACAAAATCGTGTTGTTGAGTTTTTTCTGTAAACGTTCAGTGGAGAGTGGAGGGAGATTTTCATTTACTTATTATTCATTTGTTGGATCAGAAGTTGGCTTTCTGAGCTCATTGAACGACATTAAGAAGTGATGATTCACTGAAATGAAAAGGATTCGCACTGGACACGATTCTATGCGTTTCGCAGATGCAACTGGTGATGTGATTTTTTCAGTTGAATGAGTGCAAAATGAACACACATTTGATTCGCAGTGAATACTTGCCTAGAGAAATACTTCATGTATTATTTTCTGCGGTTGGATGATTTGTAATGGGCCCTAAATGCCATTGAGACAGAAATGAAATGGCTGCAATTAATGGCTATGCATCGGGTTCGCTGAACGCTAATTAGTGCAATTTACAGAGTTCCATCGCAGAGAACTTAAATGATTAACGTCCTTCGATCATTTTCAAGAAGCACTCAGAAAATGCTCACCAACAATGAGTGCCAAGCGCATCATCCATAGATCAGCATTTAGTGTGTGATCAAACTGAAAAGGTCACATGAGTTTCATATGCATTGCACAAGAAACAACTCGATGCAACACGGAATATTGCTCATCTAACAATAAGAAGTCAAATGTAAGCTGTCATTACTAACGTTCCAGTTCATCATTCTTCTGAGTGCAACTAACTGCTTACGAAATGATTCATCGCGAGCGCATGCGGCATTATCAAATTATCTGCTCGTTTCGTTCGTAATTGCGCACGCGGAGTGGATTACTTTATGAGATTAATTTTATGAAAGGCGATATTCTCGAATTTAACGCCTCACAAACAACAAATGCTCGCTGTTTTTTCGAACTAATGTCATGTTATCTATATTTACATATCAGTTTACGCACGAAAGAGTCAATCTTCTTTGCCACTTATTTGCCAACAAAACAGTACAATCTATAATGAGTAAATGAAATTCATTTGTTGAATTAATGTGACAAAAAAAACTGCACTTATCGTTAGACTGACCAGATTCATTCAGTTGAATTCTATTCACCATTCGCAACTCTGTGTTCAATGCCTGTGTCATGGTTAAGGAAGCTTGATTCAAATCTGTTCAAGGGTGGAAACTTGAAGCTTGAATTTATGTCTTCTTAGTCGAAAAATGAAAATTTTCAAAATGCTCACGAGATATGCGAATCTCACTATCAATTTCGCTTTAGTGATCATTGATGAGCATCGTCAGATCATTTCGTCAAACTCTGTATTCAGTTTGCGCTCGAAATGTTTTACGTCAGCGAAAAGAATTCAATCAGTTGAGGGTTTCAATCAAGTTTCTTGTCAATTATCGGGGATACGACGGTGGCGTGAACATAATATAGAGTAGTTAGTGAAGCGATTAACCGATTATCTTCAAGATGGTTTCACACCAATTTTATCAATTATGTGCTCGTATACGAGTGCTACTTTAAATATTTTATTACTTACTACATCGTTTCATCAAACAGGCGGGTGTATAGGATTCAGTACGCAAAAAAGATTCATCCTCCAGCTGTTTCACACTTTCCCGGAACTCGTTAGCATTTGGAGAGCGTTTCGTTTATGTTTCGAAAAATGTTTCTGGCCGAGATAATTATGAACGGCCGTCGAGATTTATTGAAAATAAATTGCGTTAGAATGTACGTTGAACGATTTCATCATTCATTGTATATCAATGAACGACAAACGCATTTTATGGCTTCGTTTTTTTGCGTTTTAGCTTTTTTTGCGAAAACTTTCGCAGCAATAATAAAAGTACAGATGTCTGATTAGTATATTCATATTGATATACGTGTGTGTTTTATTGTCATATAGCAAGAGCAAAAGGAATACTTTATGAAACTGCGTTTAATGGCCTTTAATGCGATATCCTATTATTCAGAAATGATGCCGTGAATCGTTAACGAATTGCTTTGCTTTGTTTAGAACGCTCGATTCGCTCGTTTCTTCTGAGAGAAACCAACAACCGTGTTCGATCGAACTGAATTCTTATAGAATATTCATTAACGTGTGGTGATTTGTTTCAGTCGCCTTTTCCAAGAAGAACTTTTTATCTGTCTAGTGCATGAGAAACTTGATGAGATGTTGCGATAAGTAACTGACGCTCACTCACCACTACTGACTGATGATGTTCAATGTAAGGCAACATTGAAAAACGGAAGAAAGGCATCTGATAAGTTGAATGGTAAGCCATTTGAAGGCTAATTATGACTGGTGGTCGCGACGCAGACGAGATTCTGCAGGCAAAGAATCGCTCGAAAGCATGACAATTACTAATTCGTGCATGTTGACAACAATAAAGTTCTGTTTGTGTTGCCGTACTGCAACCAGCGATCATCCACACGAGAAAGGCGCTAATGTCAACATCAAACACATGTCTCGAATTGTTGTCACAATGAGCAATCAACTCGAAGAGTCGAGAGGCAATTTTTGGAGTTTGCTGAATTGATGCAATTGTATATTCATTCCTACAAATTCAAATACTTCAACAGTTCAAAACCGTGCATAATTTTACGACTGTTTTTGATGTGGTGAACAAAAAAATTTCAGTTCATGTTTTGTTGTTTCATCAGCTGCATTCATTCGTTCGTTCATCCACACATCCACTGTTTACTGTATGTAAGTGGCTGCTGACATTCACTTCAGAGCTTCTCTTCAATCACTTCGATTAACTCTCTGAGTAATAATAACAACAACAACAATAACAACAGCGACGTTCTTGACGCAACAAGACAGAAATCCTTTCTTTTGTTTCCGTATTTTCAGTGATTTGATGATTCTTTTACCATATTGTTCGTCGATTGTTCATCGCTAAGTTTTCGTTTTATTCAGATATTAGCTTTGGGATTTCGGTTTGTTTGCGTCACATTAAGCATTACTTTCTATTGAAATCAACTTCAGTGCATGGCGCTTCACATGATCTCGCACTGCTTGAGATACCACCAACTAACGTCATTATTACGACCAGCATCCTATTCAGTCCCTTTGTTGTTTGCAATTAGCTCGATAATTTATGACACGACTAGTTCCATAATTTATGAGTTGGGCTGATGTCACTGTTTTCCACTTTTCTCAATCTCCTTCCACTTTTTTTCTTCAGCTCTATATCATGATAGTTTTGTTGTTCTTATCTAGGAATTTACCGTGCCATAGCTGATTTTTGCATAGATCAATCCAGTTCAGTGATCATCAGATAACAGATTCGCAGTCAACCGAAAATAGTTCGATCGAAAATTGTCGAACCATGGTATTGTTACATGTACACGTGCATAGACCAATGCAATACGACAGCTTACTCGAAAATATTCAAAAAAATTTGTTGTCATACAACCGAATCGTTTGATTCACGGCTCATTTTGGCGCAAATACAAAAATGAATTTGATAGATTCTTGTAAACTGATGAATTTTTAGTTTGACAAGAAGAAAAATTGAATCGCTCGTCAGAGGACAGACAGTATTCAGCGGATGTAATTAGAATGTATGAATAAACTGGCGAAGAGTATCATCGATCTGAATAGGTCACGGTGCTGCAGCACGCACGATTTCTAAAGAAGAAGAAGAAGAAGAAGCAGCAACAATAAACTGCAAAAAACAACAACTGAGTGGCGAATAGAAACTCAACTAAACAGCTGCATGATTGACTGAATCAGGAAATATCTCGTTGTGAAAAGACGAAAGCCTAGCAAACTATATAGCCTATCAAATCCCACATTCAACAAATAGAGATCCGTTCATTCGTCCTTCCCACAGCCACCGCATCCATAAGCACCACAGACAACATCCGACAACAACTCGCAACTGCTGCTACTGCTGCTGATGCTAAAGATTCTGAACGATTGATTCATTATTCACTTCGCCAATACTCAGTGTGCAACCATCACTTTTGTGCAACTTCTCTTACAGTCAACTCGAGAAACTTCTACTCCTCATCGTGCTGAAAACCGTTCTAGTATTCTCGTGATTCGTGGCAATTGAAATTAGATTGCATTTTTTCAAACTGTTACTCGCATCCAGCCATCATCATTATTCATTAGCTAACAGTTCACGGATTCATTAATCATCCGATAACGCTCGTCATTACTGTGGAATGAACGAAACATTGGAAATCGGCAATGACCCCGATGATGATATTGTACGACTTGCCGTTACACATAAGGTTTGTTCACTTCATTCTTTGACGATAACATTTGTGATGCGCACCTGTGCTGTACTGATAATAGAAATAAGGTAGTTGATTTTCATTGAAACTGACTTCAACATTCGGTCATGTGTGACGACTAGAATGAGGAAAATTTGTTGATGTGTAAGAATGCTCATTGCAGTAATTATTTGTCGAATTCCCTGGATAAAGTCAATGCAAATAGCTTTGCGGTAACTGAGTTAAGAAAAGAAGGGAAACTTGCTTTTCGAATCAATATTAAGATTTATATCACATTAATGTAATCCCTTCGGATTACTTTTATCGTTCGCACGTCTCACCATTCCGATGATGTTGGTTAGGTAGATTGCAAGTGGAGATTCTGCATGATGTTTCAAAATTATGCTTTTTTGGTGTTCAGTTCATTGACTGAAAATTGAAACTATACTTACACATATTCTATGGAGCCCTGAAAACCCAAATGTATCAGTTACGCGTACACATTGATGATCTGTTTTTCTTGGTTGTACTGATAATTTGATGAAATTTTCAAACGATCACTGAATCCAATCACTGTTTTTAGTGTGTGGATTCTACTTGCAGTCTATTGAAAGTTACCAAAGCGTGAAATGTTAACTTTAATATAATTTGACAACACATTCAATTCCCCAAACAACGTTGTCAAGCATTCATTGTTGCTCCTCAGCAAGCGAAATGTGAATAGTACAAATGCTTGGTGACGGAACCTCATCCTTCCGGGTGCATTTGTCATTGCTGAATGCAAACAACTTTAGCATTGATATGCGTATCGTTATGATCTTGATGCATCATGAAACTTTTTCGAGATCGTTTTATTGACAAACACATATGGGATTTGTGTTAGCTGGAGATTTTTTAAAAGACTATCACGAGCAACATTCGCTGTTCACTAATGTATTGCACATTACTTTAATGTTTGTGCAGTCCTTGGTTAGCCTATTCGTGCATGCTCACTGGTCACTTCTTTCATGTTCTCACTTCCATCAAGACATGAACCAACTGCACACAGGGCTGTAACAATTGCACAAACGATTCGCATGATTAGATGTAGAATCATTAGATATGCAGCATACAAATCAATCATAATCCCAACAATCTGATCGCTCAGAATGCTTCATTTACTCTGCAGTTCATTCGTTCCAAGCATAATTTCACTAGACGCAATTTTCCAGCTGAATGCGAATGTTTGTGCATATGGCAATTTTCAGGCTTTTGCGATATTTCTGTACAGCACGCTGAGTGTGGTAGCAATATGCGGTAATTCGCTGATTGTGCTGGTGATATTGTATTTTCGACGACTACGAACTGCGACCAATATATTGATACTGAATCTGGCGATTGCGGACCTCATGATTAGTGTTCTTTGTATGCCGTTCTCGTACTGGCATGTCATCATTTTCAGTGATCAACGATGGATCTTCGGTGCTGCCTTCTGTAAACTATTCGCATTCTTACAAGCAACGGCCGTGTTCCTCAGTTCATGGACACTTGTTGCTATCAGGTTTCTTATCTAATGGCTCTTTCCCACTTTAAAAGCAGTTAGGCATAATAACGAATTCAAATTTGTTCGAGCGTCAGACATCTGTTTGAATTTTTTCTGTAATCAATCTCTTTCATCACGGAATGATTAGAATTTATGCTTTAGTAATCTTTCCTTGTTCGTTAGGCTCATTTTTTCTGAAGTTTCATGTGCATTTGAACAAAAACTGCAGAGCGCATTTTTTGTTCAAGCTCCAACCATCAAATAACCATTATAATCTGAACGAAGAAAAACAATGTCGTCATGCGATCACATTTCCGACGAACTTTTTAAATTGTCTGCGCCAGAATATTGCTATGTAGAAAAATTAGTTTCATTCTGGTTAGACAAGACAAATTAGATTTCATTGGAAAATCTGCTGAAATGTTTCAATCTGAATTCTATTGCACTATTCGAACGTTGTTCTAAAAAAGCGTCAAACGCTTTATCAAATTACACTTTGTCTATTCCGTGAATTTCATTGCATTATTTCATGCTTGAATTGCTGCTATTCCTCGAAATTTCAATATTTGATGTGAACAACATCCAATCTGTGCATAATACGTCGTATCACTAGCAAGCTTTAAACATCATTCAATACGATATGCTCGGCTGCTGCTATCATAGAAGAACAAACGACTTTGACGACGTTGTACTTACAAAAACTATGCGCTGATGGTTGTTCTGAGTTTATATTTTTGGTTGACTCGGTGATACTCATTTGCGCCTGATCACAGCAGTTGAGCTATAATGGAATTGGATCGGATAAAGTAAAAACTACTCAAGCTTAAAGTATTGATGACTTGACTCTTGAAGAATTAACATCATTTACGGAGTTATGCGTTCAGCTTTAAGAAAGATATGGTATCGAGTGAAGGTTACTAGTGGACATTCGATGATTGAAGATAGTCAATATTCAAGAGAAATTAATCGAATGAATCTCCGAGACTGTCGAATTATACGAAGGAGATTTTTCGCTTTTCAACGACAAAAATTTCATTAATGAACAGGGCTTACTTTGAGGTCTCCATCGAAATTGATTATTATCAGCACACAAAACTACATGCTCATAAGTGTGTTCCAATACAACGCATATTGAAGCACTCGTACCTCATCCTGTGATTTTTTATTGCTGAACGCTTAGTTATGGAAAGTGTTATCTGATGAAATTAGTTTGATGATTTTTTTGAAGCCCAAGGCTAAATTCTTTCATCATTTTTTCACGTTTGCACATATTGGTTGCTATTTCGCTCAAGGTAAATAACTCATTAAGTATCATCAAGCGGGTTTCTCCGTACTTCGGCTGATCTTCGCTTTTTGCGGTGTTTTAGCTCCCAAAATAGAACAAGATCTGAAATGCTAATTTTCGTCGAGTTGTTACCAGTATTTTGAATCGAGTAATTCACTGTGAGGTGTTTTTATGCGAAAATGATCACAGTGTGTGCAACATCATGCGAAAGACTGAAAAAATTCAAAACAAATGACAGCAGCTTGAAGGAACACGAAGATCAATAAAGTTGAGTCTGTGTTCCTTGTGAATTTGTCACAGTCGAATATTTAACGAAGTTTAAGTTCTCTCACTCTCGAAAACAAGAAACAATATTGCATTAGTGATAAAATATATTAAGTAGCATTGTTCTGTAGCGACGAGTGTGAGAATGTGATTCGCTTAAGTTAATTTGGTGCAGTGTGTTTAGAAATTCATAAAATATCACAGGAACAGGCATTCCCTTCGATTTATCTTCAAATTTTCCCAAGTTTTCCATTGAGCTCTGCTTTGATGACCAGCGAACTCTTGTTGATTTGAAGTCCTTACAAACTAATCTACCAATGGCAAAATAATAGGGCCTAAATAATATCATTTGGTATTGCTGTTTCGTTTTGATATTTCAATAATAGTCAGGTTAGCATTCGTTATGAATGAATTCCAGAAACTCTACGAAATTTTATCAACTTCTAGTCGGTAGAACTCACTATGATGAGGGGGATGTCTATTGAAATGAAACACATGTACTGGAAGTGCGCCTGAATGATTGCGTTGAAGGCGTTTAGTGAAAGAGATGAATTGCAGTTTCGATCGTTTCACGGCAATAATATTTGTGATGTCGCCGTGGTTAAGGTTGACCAGGCATCGTGCAATGTATTTGGTTTCAATCACATGGACATTCTCGCTGATTATGGCTGCACCTCTTTTTTATGTGAATCAGGTAACGTCATTGGGCGTTGAATCCGTTTATTGCTACATTCCAACTATTTATAGAATGCAATTTCACTGAAATTTATTTACTATTGCACTTTATTGCATTTACTATTGCATCTGGTTGACGTTTTTTGATCAGTGAGAACAATCAAATGCTGACGGATTGCTGCAAAAGCTGTCATTACACATAAAATATTGCGTACAGTCCATAATACATAAAATGATGCATAAAATTTGAAATTTATGTGAATCGATTGTTTCCGTAAGCTTGAAACGAGATGTTTTTTACATCAGTGCCTCATTATAGACGTCAAGCTTCTACGCACCGGACACTACCGTTTTGGACACGTAAATTTTAGAATGCAACTCCGTAAATACCACTTTTTAATGCGCATTTTAGTGGAAAATTTGCGAAGAAAAAGTGCAAAAATCATTAAATTACAGCTGTAAGCGATTCGTTCCATTTCAACTGAATCCGATCAGAACAATTCATCAGTTTCAAATTTTGTAGCGATGCGGCGAGATTCATGTGCGATTCAGCTGGGAATAGCATCCGAATTTGTTCATTGGTGTCCGAATGATTCATTAATCTGAGAATGGGAAGGAAAACTTGTGAAAATCTAGGCAGTGACATTCGAATTTTTCGTCTGTGCGTAGTTCGTTTAATTGAATCACACGGAATAATCGTTCATGCGTCGTCGAATGGGTTTATGGATGTTTCGAGGAATAATCTAACTTTTATAATCAGTAATTAAATTGAAAGTATGACTGCTATCGAATCTGTTCTGCTACAACAACATTATGCTGAGGCCGGTGATGACGATCGCTTAACGTTCACAATAAAAACAAATGAATAAAAATGTTTATTATAGCAGATGGAATGATAAAGCTGTGCATTCGAGTTTATTTCAGATTCGATCTATCAAAATACTTTCACACGACACATTCATAAAATGTATAAATTATATTGACTGAAGCAATCATCCATAAATCAAGCTATAAATCCATTTCAATCTTAAGCTAAATCAATAAAGTTAAAGCTATAAATCTATGAATAAATCTTTAGATCTGAATCTAAAAATTTAGACTTATAAAATCGCTTGAAAGTTTTCTGATTTATCCAATCGACTCGATTTGTTATCAATTATTCCACTCTTCATTGCATTTAAGGACACCTAACATTGTTGATTTGATCCAATTACTTGCGCTTGTTACGCAAACATAAAATGATATAAGACCAGATCAAAATTATGAACGTTACTGAGCTTGGATTGGTATGAGTTGCAATTTTGAGGTATAAATGACTATGTTTTGAGTATTTTAACATAAGACATCGACCGAAAGTTATGCTGCTTATAGCATGTACAGTTCAGCATCCATCAGGCTTGGGTGACTCAAAAATTGGGTTGTTTAGAAAAGTTCATTGGGAATTTTTGCAGATTCAACGACGTCACGGCGTTGATACATGCGAAGAGTACGGTTGGCAATACTTGGAGCGTAGGTTCGGTGATGGTATAACGCATAGTTACGGTACACTTGTGTTCAGTCTACAGTACTGTCTTCCACTTACAGTACTGGTGATAACGTATGCATCGATTGGTGTTAAAATGTGGAACAGTCGAGTGCCTGGCGTGCACACCTCAACGAGATGTATTGTTAATGAGCGACATGAATCTGTTAAGAAGGTCTCTTTCTGAGGTGTTTTTCGTTTGGTCGGCATTCGAGATTAACGATTGTCACTGAGCCATTGAATGCAATAATAGCACATCGACATGCATTATGTTCAGTGAACAGATTGTATTCCCTGTGTACTTAATACACTAATAACAAAAACATTGAAGATGATTCGAATGGTACTGCTGGTCAGTGCTGTGTACGCATTCTGTTGGTTGCCTCAAAATCTTCTCATTAATATTCTTCTACCGTATAATCCAAGTATTGTTTCGCATCCATACATATTGTATTTTTGGTAATTTTATTTTATTTCTTTTCAAAACAGTTTTTTCTTTTATGCATTCTTGAATTCAACACAACGGTTGTTTTACTGAAGCAGCTAATGGACTTAACATTGAATAATGGATGTCAAGAATAGATACTGAATGAAGAAGCAGCACATGGTATAGAAAGTATTTATGAGAAAATGAGCGAATGTTGACAATAATATCGAATAGAGAGTGCACGTTCATAAGGGTGCAATTGAAGTTGGCTTCTTGAGAAATCAATCGTGTCATATTGAGTGCAAAATTGAACATTGTTACGAACGTTTTCATTTCTATCAGTTCTGTTATTGTCAGTTAGCAACTGTGTCTGAGCAGGGCTCATAAAGTGTCAAAAACATCATCAAAACTTCGAAATGTTGTCTTATCACATCGTTTCTGTGGTATAAACCAAATGATGAACGACTATTGCAGGTGGATAGCTAATACTATAGCAATGTTACATTCAATCGTCAATCCATTTGTTTATTATTCGCGGAACGCCAGGTTCCAGGAGGGTATCTGCTACTTCCTCAGATTTCTACCATGCGTTCAGTCAGTTTTTAGGATTGTTGATTTCATCCAATCAGATAAACAAAATCTTTTTAGTGCGAAATCAGTGTTCCTTCCATTCGTGTGGATAAGAAAACTTCGGAAGAACATTTTGAACGCAAAATTTCGAATTGAACATTTTCAGTTTTGAATTTACAGTAGAAACATTTGAGATTTGAATGCAAGTCAGTGTTTCTTCTTTGAATGCAAAATTTTTTGATGATTAGTTTTCAACATATTGAAAAGTGAACCCGTGAGTTTTCACATACAGAAAAAGGGCATTATCTTCGTGAAATCATTTCACGAAACCTGCCGATGCCGTCCTACATTGCTTCTCAGAAATAATTCCGGTGATCAAATACTCTGCAGATTTCGTGGATTTGATCTGCTAATGGATCAAAAACGCTCACGAGCGGTGCGAATCGTCAATATGGTCGCCTACATGCCGGTTACGGGGGGTCAGAAAGTGGTGATTGATCATTCAGTTAGTGGTTGACATCGACCGATGTGTGCATTTGCTGTTGTTATTTTGCGTTACTTCGAACATGCACATAATTATTTGCAAATTTACATTTCACTCAGTAAAATAATCAAATTTGCTATCATATCAGTTGTTGTTTATGTTTTGTTGACGTTTAGGGCGTCATGCAACTATACTACACCCATCAAGTTTTTACTGCGCAGTTAAAAATAACCCCTACAATCACACCATTCAATCATTTCAATGTCAACTGCCGAAAATAATCTTTGGTTCAGAAACGAAAATCTTAAAACAGAAGCAGATTAGTACTTAACAATGGCATACATAATAACAACCTGAAAACATGTAAGCTTATCGGTCGAAACTGGGCGCTCTAACGCGCTGCACATAAATTCTCATTTTTCACGGTACTTGATCGCATTCAATCGAAAAAAAAACTCTTTGCACTACCGAATCAGCGTTCCATTCGTAATGACGGGAAAACTCCAAAAGAGGAACATTTTGAATACAAAATTTCGAATTCAACATTTTGCAGAATTGAACATTTATAGTTCTATATGCATAATTAAAAATAAGCTGCAGTCGTAAAAATTCCCCGCAGAACAAGGGAGTTTGACTGCTTGAGTTAAACTCAAATGTATTTGATAACGGTACTGCTTTGGAATTATTTCTTGAATACTTCAACGCAGTTTCATTTCTGCGTCCAATTCAGTCATGTGCGGAATATAGTATCAAAATGGAAAATTGCGATCCAGTGTGGCTGGCTCAGAATTTTTGTTCTCTGAAATCCAATGATGCACTTTCCTGTTTTTTTTTTCAAACTCTGGGATTAAAGAGTGTAAAATGAACTATGGAAAGGAAGATACACTCAGTCAACGACTTAACCACAAAACATTTGATCTGATAATACGTAATTGATACGAGGATATGATTTCATAACGCGATTAATCGGTTTCAGATGAAAATTATGCAGCGAATTCGCCTCAAAGCGCAAAAGTAGACGCTACGAACCATAAAACTGTGAAAGCATACGAGAATGTTTGAAGGTTGTACTGAATGAATAATTGCCCGAAAAACTAAGCGAGTTCAGCAAAATCGCTCATTTTCTCGTCTGTCTCAAAGGTTCTGTAAGGCAGACAGACGAATGATAGCCTTGATCCAGACGCAAATTAGCGCAATTACACTGTCCCAGCCACATCTCCTTGTCATTCATGTGCATCATCCATTAAATTCAACCAATAACGATAGAATGATTCACTGAGAAACGATTTTTATCTAAGATACTTGAAAAAATACAAACGTAAACCATTTACGTGACAAGTGAACTGTTACAAGCGTTTCAAAAAAACGAACAAACGAAACAAAAAGAATTAACGATACAACACACTCATTAAGGCTCTGTTTGCATGCACGATACGAAAACCGAACAACAAAAATTAAACATTAACAGAAAATGACGATATTTCTGAAGACGTTCAATGCACGCACAGAAAGGAACGCATTAATAACACAACGAATGAAAACTCAACAATTTTAAAACTATCGACAACAATTACTCTACGAAGTTGATGACAATGCGGTCAGATTGATAGCAAGAAAATTATTCTCGAATGACTCAAATCAGAGTGATTCTTCTTTTCTGTTGAGTAATATCAAATCGTTTGCGGCGCACATTGAAATCACATTTATTTTTCATTAGAAATAATCTCACAATCAGCAATCGTTTGAAATCGAGACCTTTAGCGAGCCTATAGGTACAATGCAAACCTAGAGCGAACCTACTACAGACAGGTAAGTTGCCTGTTCACCTCAAGAATACGTCCAAAAAAAGATGTAGTTTGTTGTTACGTTTGTGATATTAAGAACGTGAAACAACAACGAGTGAATGACCAGATGAAATTCATTAGAAAATAACACAATACAAAAATACGAAAGAAAGGAACTTATAATCTGAAATGAGTGAATTTACAGGCAACATTGCAATATGTTTGAATGCAGTGAACGTGATCGGCAATAAATTAAAGACGTATTTCAACATTATTCTGACATTGAATGGAATAAAATTTTAAGTTACTCCATATTTTACTATCAATTGTACATGCAGAATAATGACGAATAAAACTCAAAACAACATGTGCAATCTACGCATTGTGTAGATTGGCTTATTTGCTTGTTGAAACAATCGACAAATATATATTCACTAACCTAATTATTCGACGTTGCCAGCTTCAGACTTTCTGCTCATTGGAGCGAGATGAACGAACATTTCTGCACGAATGCGAAACATCAACAACATCAACCACAAAAGATCAAAAAGGCGACAAAACATTACAATTCAATTCATTATCGTTGAGAGGATATGAAGCCGAATAGTTTCTGGAGACCATTTGAAAGACATCTACTTAACTATTAATGAAAATTTGTTGAAATTTCAAATCCTTGCGATTTCAGTTTCAAGCAACCTTCATCATAGCTATTGAAATCGAAATGAAAACGAATCGTTGTCAATTGACACTAAATCTTGGAAGGTCTCAGAACGATAACAACTGGATTAGAAGTTTGACGCTTCACGTAGAAGAGAACCTTTCGTGCTTGTTTTATTGGATGATTGAACAACGAAACAATCGAAAACCAAGCGACTATCGCTACGGTAAACGTTACTTATGAACAAACACATGGAATGCGTGGTAACAAAACAGGCAAAATTTAGTGAATATGAATGACAGAAAATGGAATTGAATCGAACACAAACAGGAAACAAACGTCCATGAAAAAATTTCAGCGCAAAACAACGGCCCACTCAAAACAGCGCATTTTCAGAATCAGCCAATTTCGAGCAACAATCATTCGATCAATAAGTAACATGGAATGACAAATCGTATTATTCGCAAAAAAATTAAAACATCTCTAAGAATTATTCATGATGGAAGACCACCGGTAATAAGTAGCAGAAATTGGGAAAGAAAACAATGAAAAAAATTCTTTGCTGAACAAACGTAAATACACATCTGATATCGATAAGGATATGTTGAATAAAATGGATGGAAGAAGTCACAAATCAATGACGGCAGACTAATGAATATGATGTGTTCAAACAAACAAAGAGGAACACTGTGGCGAGTGGCAGCAAACAATCAAAATTACGATCGCACAACCATAAAAAATATTCCTCCATACATATTCACACGTACTCTCTTTCAGATGAGAAATACACACTGATACGTATGTTGTCGAGAGTTTTGACGCTATCAGATACCGGTTCGCGAGTTGGATTGTAATCAAATGATAAATGACGTCTTGATAGAGACGTTTGGTATAACTCTGTGAGATTAGTAATTGCGCATTGGAGAAATCGGTGAACTAGCTGCTTCGCTTTCTCGCATATCTGGCATATAATCAAGTGCCATCAAACACGCAAACACGGTCATCACCATTCGGGGCTTTACCTGTAATATAACGACACCCCTTATAAACTTTATAAATTGTTTATGGATTCAACAGCCATTTCATTGCATTCACTATTATCTCCTACAAGCATCAAATGAAATACATCCGAACTGTAATATTTTTGCGAACGCAATATATCCCTGTGATTTTGAGAGAATCCACTAGGGAATTAACATTTGAAGTATACAAAGAATTCGATTTTGAGTGGGTATTTTCTAATATTTGATATATCTTTTTTCAAATTTCTAATACTTTTTATATATCCTTTTTCTTGAACACCTATCAGCCAAATAATTGTTTCTCATAGGCGAGTGAATTACCCTCTCGAGGGTAATTTGGGGGCGTAAGGAGGTAACTGAGTGTATAAATGAACTCGTTGACAAATTACAGTTTAATCATCGCTGTAAATCTTTTTCTCCGATTTGTTTTCGTTATTAATTGCTGAGTTTTACATTCTTTTTTAAACTGATGAACAAAGTTGTAGAATTATTCGTTTCACTCCAAAAAGACTAATTTCTTAACGGCATATCAGAACATCAAAGGGGGTAATGGCGCGAGGAACACTGCGCTAGACCATAAATTACTAACAGATCGCAAATTGACATTAAGATGTAATAAAAAGTAATAAATGTAATAAAAAGTTATCAAACCTCAACGATATCCTCGGGCAATGCATAGATCTTAGCACCAATTTTACGCGCTGACGTGATAGCATATTTTGCGTTTGCCATATTTTCCTGAATTCGATTAGGATTAACACCGCAGACACTGGAATGATCGAGTGAGAGGAATTCACGAGATGAGCGTGAAGAAGAACATAAAGAACATTGAGAAGAACAACTCTCAAGAACACAAGAAGAAGGACATTGAAGGTGAAGATGAAATTTCGAACATTATATGCAAATAACAATTATGTAAAATCAGATAGGTAACGCTATGAACATTTGATGATATCCGACTAGGACTTACAGAGGATCGCTAAATCACGCATTCGATTCTTTTTTTCCAATGTTGAGCGATTTTTTTCGGGAAATAATCAGATATGGAAAAGTATGTTTGAATTCTCAAAAGAACAAATAAGATAAAATACCTCAAGTCCGCCAGTCTTCACAAGTTCATAATTGATGGTGCCTGGTTTAATCGCATCAATCAAGTCGAGTACAACGCGTGCGTTCGAAATCACTGGGTCTTGGAAACCTCTAATCGATGCCTTCTTTTGACTCTCCGCTAGCTAAACAACGACATTCAGTTTTTTTTGTTGTTTTTTGTGTTCACATTGTAAATCTCGTACGCAAAAACTATGGTACGCAAAAGAGGACAGCTTTTCATTTGGAATATGCTGCGACAAAACACCAATTCAAGGAGCAAGTTTGCTGTAAGCATCATTGTATAATGATGAGAGGCAAACCTTCTTATTAGCCCATGCGATGATCTCCTTATCAGTTGCAAGTGTGTCACCACTTTGAGTGCAGTGAGCAAGAACTGTTAACGTATAGGCGCGCATTAACTGCCATACGAGTGCTGCAATAAAAACATGAACAATACAGAAACAAACCGCATTCTCATTATTCCATCACAAACTTCATCGCTTGAAACATGGAACTGAGAACATTGAAATTATTTCATTTCATAGTCTGCAATGTTTTGAAGAATGTGCACGGTGGAATATCTCATGATCTATTGAGCACGTTACTTTCATATGTTACATTCAAGGTTTCCCTTGAATATCGCACTTTTGCTGATATATTGTAAAAGATTTTTGATACTCCGTTTCCACGCCATCAGAAATTCTAATCATGCTCCGTTGAAAACCTTAAAATCTTAATCGTGTTCCCACGTTGATAGTAGCATTAGGCGCTTGTGCATCCCGCTACTATTCATAGCGATATGCACTCTTATTCATGACGATATGCGTTTATGCCGAATGCTTTGCGTTCAACGTGAATAAGGGAGCAATGGACAATGCTCAGTGATTGATGATGATCGCAAACAAAACTGATAAAACAGATAACGAATAAAAACTGAAGACGAGCAATGAAATCAAGCAAAAACAAATAACAAACACACCAAGCGTCAACGTCTGATTACTATCGTAAATATCTTTGCCTTGAATGCCAACCAAAGAGAAGCGTAACTGTTTGCCCAATTCAACCGCATAGTTACAGTTCTGGATTTGATCCATCATTCCTTTAAGTTTCGAGAATTTTGTCACTACACGCTTCCAGTTCACCATACCCGGTCGAATGATATCGTATAACTGAAACATTACGATACTCTTCATAATAGCGACAGTTATTGAAAGGGCATTTATGAAATGAAATCGCACGGAATTTCAAAATTTCTTACAGAATTACAACGAAACGCAACTAATAAATGATAGAAACGTTGGAGAAATTCTAAGATCGAATGAGAAATGAACCTGGAATATGATACATCCATTTGTAAGATCACCGTACAAATAGTTCACGTAAGGACTAACACCCATACTGTTCATCCAATTGCGATATGTTTTCTCTTCACGCGTTTCTTCAACCACTTCTTCGACTGCAACATACACAATCCTAATCAAAAAATACAACTAAACGTTCAGATCGCACTTTTTGTATCTGATTAATGAAATGTTATGGAAGAACACACAAATACAAAACTTTTTGTGCTATGCCCAGAAACTTTCAAAAGAAACTCAAAAAAAAGACGTCTTTATGCACTCGAACGAATTCATTAGCTAACATTAGTTAATGGAAACAATTAAGAACGAACCGATTTCGTCGGCATCTGGGTCTGGTAAGCCAGGATGTTTGTTGAAGAGATTAGCGACAAACGCTAAATTCAACTTATAATTACCCTGAGCCACATCGTTCGCAGTCACAAATTCACGACAGTCCAACTTTTCCGCCTCATCCAACATCGCCGCAGCACGAGGTACATTCCCCTTGAACACCACAATATCACCCAAATAACTCAAATGAACACACACACACAAAAAATCAATTCCTCACTATATCACTAAAAAGGTTCGCTGTGATCGTTTGTAAGTCGGTAATGCTGGATACCATCATAAATACTAGCATTCCGTTGCTTAAACAATCGCTTGTTGATGGAATACATGCCAACTGAGTGAAAATATATGAATAATTATGCATACTACACTTAGTAGCTGTCAATATTTGTATTGAAGAGGTATTGCTGAGAATAAAATTTAGTGGGCAGTATGTGAATCAATGAAAATTTGAACTGAGCACATTGCGCACCTTAACGCTGAGCGGATACAATGTTACTCCACGGTCCTTGGGCGCAATCTGGTTCAGTAAATAGGTGTATATTTCCGAATCGACGACATCCGTTGTGAAATTCCCCAGTCGCCTCTGTGTGCCAGCCTCAAGTGATGATCAATAATTAGTAATTATCGCAAGTGATCAGTTTGAAATTTTTAAAGTAAACCAGAAAATTCGATTATCCTCAAAGGAATTCAGATATTTACGCATTAAACCGAAAAAGACGAACGATTTGAAAAAATAGGACAATTTAAAAGGTCATTTAATGAATTCAAAGAAAATGGTCCACATGAAGTGCTCGAACGCAAACAATAGCTTTATTTTCGTTCAACATTTGAATATGATTATTTTCTCACCCTGGCAAGATGGTAATTAACCCATCGTAAGAGAATCTGTTCGGGTGATAACCTCCTCAAATCATCGATAGATTCGTCTTCGTTCAGCAATCGGAATAAGCCTGGCACATGAACTAAATCAATCTGATTGAATAATCCAATCTGAAAGAAATGAATCAGGTGAGACAAATAGACTAAAAACACTGTAGCTCTCACTAGAAATCTTGAGGAATGTACTCTCGTTTTCTCACGAAAACCTCTCAAGAAGTAATCACAAAAAATAACTATAAGTTGTAAGTTGTAAGGTGGCGAAATTGAAAGAATGATGAAACTAGCATCCAAACGGGAGCAAATGATAAGATAAAAAATAGTGAATATCAGAAGAAAGATCAAACGTCAATATCACGTGCACTGCCAAAATGCACCGACTGATAAGGAGAGGCACAAAAAAGATACAGTCTTAAGGATTAGCTATCGAACGAGGAACTCTTTGAAAGAAATTAGAGATTTGAAGTGATTACCCGAATAATCTGCCAGAGTAATCCGAGCACAAGATGTGGTCGTCCCTTGCTGAGATCATAGCCATCTATGTTGACTATATTGCAACCGATCGCCTGTGAGGACATCAACGCTAACGTGAGGTTTTCGAGTTTCGTATACGTATTCAAATTTTTTTTGTTTATCGCTCGTTCGTCGATCGTTTCCGGAACAGCGAGATTGATGAGTTTGCTGAATGGATTGAAAATTTATGGTGTTCAAGAACGATATCTACCGACTAGGTTATTATTCGATCAATCAGTTAGCTAAATATGAATCCAAAATTGTTCTTCTTCATTTAGCTGTTATTTCAAATCAAATGATAAAATGAACAGTGAATGGAAGCATAACTTCACAGTATAGCTTGATGATTATTCCAGTTCTCCAGTGATCAACCATCAGAGAACGATGGAAAGTGGTTCTCTCTCTCCTCCCCCCCCATCACAAAAAAAAAACCCGCAACAATTCGATCGTAATTTCGCTCACTGGTTGCTGAGAGGAATGTTTGCAGCAATGTGGATATTGCTTAAACTGACCATAATATGAGACCATCCTGCACTTTACGGTACAAGTCTCCACCGTCAGTTTGTACGGGCAACAGTCGTTTCAAGTCAGGATCCGCCAACAGATTGCTGTTTATCCAGTTCGAGAACGCAACTTCCTCCTATCAAATTCACACTCTTAACCGAATGCATACTACGTACCACCTCATCAAGCGAATCATAAAAATCGCTTGCGCAACAACATCTAACATTCACAACTCACCAACATCTAACATTCAATTGATGCCAATGAAAAATTCAATTACGTTACTCTTGTTTCATGTTAATGCCACTATACTATAGACATTACTCAGAGAATATTTACAATTAAGGGCGCAAATATTATTGATTCAATCAAAAAGCAATAAAAAAGCCGGAGAAAATAATTGATGTGCAAGAAAATGAATGTACGATTGATTCGCTGCAGCTAACCTCCACTCGTATTGTGTGAACAATTTCATCGTTACTCTGCTCTGAATCGCCTTTTATAGTGTACGTTCCGGTCACCGAAACGATTTGTTGTTTCCATCTGTGCATCGGTTCATCTTTTTGCGTTTGCAACTCTTGGAATAGCTTTTGAAACTCGTTGAAATTGATCACTTTCACACCACCGTATCGCTTCAGCAAATCACGAACCTGAAAGCATCACTCAAACCGTTACTCAGTCGAACTGTCATCATGCGCACACGACCGGCATCCAGCTGCACAATCATCATTGTGTTTTTGATGATCGCCAACAAATTTCGAACATCTTCCCGACGATCTGACCATTCCAGATTCAATCACATAGATACACGTTCACTTGAATCGCCGGAAGTTGCGATTCATGAAAGTAACAGCCGATCACTGTCCTTAGAGCAAAGAGCATGGATGCAACTAGAGGAATGCAAAAATGCTCATTAAGCAAACCTTAAAACCTGGTAGATCGATGCCCGTTAAACGTAACGCTTCTTGTATATCTGCGGTTGCAATTGTACCACCACCATTTTCGTCTATCTGCAATTCACATCCTCATAAACAAGCTATAAACATGTTGCATGTAAGATGAGTCAATTTCGGCATATTTGCAAACGAAACCTTTCAACAATTCAGATGTGATCTTTGTAGCTTCTGGATAGCGCAAAAAATTGCAAGCGAATTTGGAACCAAAAAGTAACTTTCAGAGGTGATATCTACACAGTATTCATTTATTTTTTGGTTCATCAACAACTGCAAGAGATAGCAATCAAAGAGTTATTGGGTTATCAATGGCTGTTATCAACGAGTTATCGATCGTTGGGTAGCGAGCGAAATTTTCGTTCTGAATATCAGATGAATGGACTGAAAGTATGACAACGATGAGATGCAACTTTGAAGAAATCAATCAAGAAACCGTCGGGAAATGTTCGGTTAGCTCGGCAACTTGATCGTTGGTCAGCATCTGCGCTTCGGTTATTCGCTTGTCGGGCTGCCTTCTGAATCAAATGTGATCGTGCGACTGAAAATTTCTATCAGTTTTCTACACAAACGTACCGATACGAATCTCAGATGCGACAAATTGCGGGTATATTGCAAAGGAACGAAAAGAAACTGCTACGCTGTCAAATCATTAAAGGGCGTTGTATGAGGTGATGAATGAATTGGTTGGGAAATGTTAAGGAATAAAATAAGGAATGTTTATGACGAGAGAATATTGCTGATTATAAATGATTCTACACAGTGAATGATGCATCAAAATATCGGCTTATTTGTACGGTTTGTTATCAATAATGATAACACTGTGATGGACTCAGTTTTATCATTGACATGAATAGATGACTAGACGATACGAATAATGTGTTCAGGTATAAACAACAACAATATACGTGCACTCATACAATGTATATTCAAGCACATAAATGTTTTTGCTGATCGTTTTTGTGATCATTTGAAATTTCAGCATAAGATTTTATCATCTTGATTATATCATTTCACTACAATGCAGTCTGGTGTTTGTTTCACATAGCAACATAGGAATGTATCGCAAGCAGTAAATGAATCGCACTGAAATGTATCCAATACGTCAATATTACCAGATTAGCTGATGTGTAAGTTCTCAACGATTTGTAATTAAGTGCAAATATCAATCGCAAATTCGGGAAAAACTCCGTCTGATTTCGCGAACATTTCCTATACGATCTACTTCAGAACTATTTTTTCTGATTTCAGTTTGACCGATGGGGCGTTTAAATCTAATGACATTCATGATAAAACTGATACAATTAATGACAACATCACGACACAATTAATAACCGCTGGTAAGACTGTTTTTAGAGTTCGATAAGCCTATAAACTAATCGATCACTTATTTTCAAATTTTCAATCACTCATTGATTAATCCTTATTCGAATTAACAAAAAACTTTGCACCAATAAACGATTTTACCAAATTCTGACGAAAATAACGATCACAAAAAGATTAAATTGAAATAAGAGCCATCATAAAATCTGAAAAAAGGTCTGTATCGATTGATGACAATCAAATACAAATGCATGCACAGTCATTATGTGCGCTGTAGTGATGAATAGTTGTTTGAAAAAAAAATCGAGTGGATATTCATAAAGCTCTAAAATCCACACACTGTCAACAACACTCATTAATCCAGTGCCGAAATTTCGAATGAGTCACCGATACAATGTCGATGCGACGAGATAACTGATCACGTTATCTGCATCATCGATTAGGCATTGGAAACTACTAATCATCACTTCATATTCGTAAGCTTTACTTGAACGTATAATCTTTGTTTATCCTCTTTCAGGCGTCTTGAACACGAACAAATGCCGTATTCAGCAATTATCACGAGATAAACTATCGCAACCTCATTAACAATACAAAGAATGCATGTTGACAATATGGCATCTGTATTTAGAAAATCAAAACATCAGATTTGTTTTGCATTCCATAAGAAGCGGCTGTTGACGTATTTCCATAGAATTTGATCGAATCAAATGGATTATACGCACATAAAATGTTACTCATCAAGCACAGAACAATGCAAGCATGCAGGAATAAGTGTAAATATTGTTAGAGCAATCATTGCATTCTTGATTAGCATTGTCCATTACGAACATAATACCATCATCTGCTGAGTCACACGGCAGCTCATCTTCAAAACGCAATAATACTTAAAACGACGCAAAGTGTTATCCTAGAACCGCACTCATCAATAACAATTAAACAATTTGCATATCCCATCAAACGGAATCCCACAATCAGCTAAATGATAGATCGATTTCCCAAAAGAAACCATATGAATTCAAAATCCAGCTCATTTGTTAGTGTTATTTTCGAAGAAAAATCATTCAGAACGATTTCTGGCATATTTCTCGCCTCAGCAAACAATCATTCTACCATCAACGATCTCTGACATTGTTCAAATGAACTGCACTTTCACGATCCCCAATGAAACATTATGGAACCGGATCACTGAACTTCCAACTCAATTAACATCGAAATCTGGAAAATTTTCAAAGTGGGGCTCTCTGGACACTTATTTATTACTAATGATACGACCGACTCAAATTCTCAAAAGAAAATGAACTATTAAAGGGTTTCAACAATTGAATACTTAAAACTGAATGTAAACAACGATGTATCAAGTCACCCACGTTCGTTTAGTCATACCTAAACCTAAGTAATTGCCCATTTGTGAACGAACCGGATGCTTATCGTGAACGGCGAATATATTTATGGCGTTGATTCGAAACAATTTGTGCAGTGACATCATTCATTGAAAGCACTGAGAAGCAGTCAAATTTTGCAATAATGATAAAACAATTGAAACATTTCATACGGTGATTTCTCGAAGAATTTTTAAATGGCTTTTTCAGAATTTTGGAAGATGGTTTTGAGTGGCAGTGAGAAAATCGCACGGGATTAATTACTGTACATGGATTTAAATGGATCGTCAAAAGTGTCAAAAGAAAATGAACTATTAAAGACTTTTAACAATCCAACACTTGAAACTGGGAAACAGAAATGAAAAGGCTCTTCAACAACGGGCCAGAACAGCGTGAAAAGTAATCGAAACAAAACGATGAGATCGGTTCAATAACCGGTACTGAGAGACACAACGAGATCAGATAACAGTATAGGTCTCATTCATTGTCCTTTTGTTTGCTCGGATTTAAATATCAAAAGAAAATTTCAAAGAAATTTGACCATGTAAACAAAATGTTAGAGCCGCGTAAGCATAAGCCGTACCAAACAGCGATACGACTCTATAAAGAGGTTGAAATTTAAGAATTTTGATGATATTATATGAGTGAAATTCGCTGATGCGAGAGATTTGCTCATAAGAATATAAATTCAAAAATGGGCTACTGAATATCTCCTGAAATATTGCAAAGAAACAACATTCGAAAATGTATGTTGACAGTTATAAGCGACTAATAAGGCGATTACTATACAAGAGATCATACGCTAAGAAACGCAATATTGATATCGAATAGAGTTTGTGCTACACATCGAAATCATTTGTCGCTTCACAAATTATTATCAGCAAGCTTCTGTGCTGATCATGATAGATGACGACAGAACTAAATGCCGAAATATGTGCAGGTACTACGATACAGAGGATGGACATTACTAAAGTCGCCTTATTAACACTCTATTGTAAGTAAGTAAGCTGTATTGCTTAATTGTTATTCAACTTATTTTTGAAAAAATTCCTCTTGGAATGAACAATCATTCAGATTGAACAATTTCCCAAAGTTCAACGCTTTTTCGTAGTAATGATCAGAGAAAGTCCCAAACAGATACAGTGCATTAACCAACGTAGTTGGACAATGCCAACGGATGTCGTTAACATTCAATCATATTATTTTGTCATTTTGCACTTTGCTTCGCACAAATTTTTCACGTTTTCAACGTTTAATCGCCCGCGAATGAAGAGTTGATCAACACTACGAGAAGGATCTTCAAAAGTAATAAACTCAGTGACAAGAGGTGAAGTGGAGCATTCTATCTCGAAGAGAAGTGAAAGGGGATATATCAAATTATGAAAAACGGACACTAAAACGGAGAAAAGACAATATGAATGGGCGTTTATAAGCGATAAAGATTACAATAAATACGAGCCGAATGATCGGACAAAGTGCTAAATTTAAAATGACTCATAAAAATAACGCACACATATAAATGAAAAACAAAAATAAAGTACATCTAAAAACATCGATAAAGTGGATATCGCACGTTTGCGATCACATTAAACGTTGCCTTTTTGATGTAAAGTGGATGGATGGATGTGTCATCACGTTGGCAGAGGGTAAATACGAATTGAATATGAGTCAAAAACTTCCATTTCGAAGCAAATACAATCACACAATCAATTGATACAGTCACTAGAGGCTAGAAGAGCGAACGAACATGCACAACTCAGCAAATAAGCAAACGAATGCAAAGCAAACAGCAATAACAATAATAATAATAACGATAGCAATAACAATAATAACAAGAAATCAAATGAAAAATGCACCGACACGAGAGGAAACGAAAGGTGAATGCAAAGGAAACACTCAAAAAAAAGGTCATTTCAGTGAGCAAAATTGCCATTTACCTCACGAACACAAAGGAAACAAATATTGCAAAGTATTCAAATTAATGCCACATATCCGTCAACGCAAGAGTTGCATTATTCGAATCAATCAACTGGAATATCCTCAATCGTTATCACAAAAATGAAACTCACTCACATTTAGCGCTTAATGTCCATCACAAAATCGAATTCAAGAAATGAAAATAAAAACCGAACTGAACGCAGCGAGGATGCAATAAACTCGAAATAAGCAATGCGCATAGACGTAACATTTCAGGATTGTCCTCATACAATAGGAAGCAATAAAACAAAGCACGCAACAGAAAGCAAATTTACATAAATCATTCTCCCTTTATGTGACAGCTGCTGATCACGTCCTCAATCAGATAAAGAGCACTAATCATACACGTCCACAATACCACACACACATAACGAATAAGGTGGTAGGTACAACGTGAGCATCGCAAATATTTCACAAAGAAACCGAAGGCATTTTTAACGGCAATAATCGCTTCACATCTGATGTACAATAGAACAAATTCAAACTGATTACGTTGAATAATCGTATAACATTTTGAAATTCAATTTGTGTGCGTGTGTGCGGCATATGCAAATGAATTTACGTTGAAAATGAACGCCAAAATTAATTGTCCATTCAATCGACAAGCTAACAATCTCTTAAGAATCTCTCAGTGAACGAATAGTCGAAAATTTCTTGTCGATTGAACGATCGTTCATGCGAACGAATACATTGATAAATTTGAAGAAATCATTCCAAGAAAAAACAATGTAAAAAATTAAGTGAATCGAAGCATCATCGCAACTCGAATAAAATGTAATCATATCTGTGATATGGTAACACCACATAAAAAAAAACACGAATAAGTCAAGGCAAATATGAAGATTGGTTCGTGCGAATGTGAACGCCATTAAGGAAACCATTCGCTGTTTGATTTCATGCACCATCATATATATTCAAATCGAACATATGATTAGTGTCGAACAGTGTAATGGATGAGGACGACGATGATGATAATAACGCTGTATTCCTTTCTAAGACGGTCGGTCATATACATCCGTCCACTAATACTATCTCCTCCTCGCTTCATTCTTCACTCACCAAATAATCCATCGTTGCCTCCTCACTTGTTATGCCATAACCTCAAAAATGAGGTCATCGATTTCAGTTGAAGAAATTCACTGCTAGTGCACATATTTCATTCAAATTCAACGCAAATCAATCATAAAACACAAACAATAATACGCATTGTTTGTGAGGAAAAACCTAAGATAAGAGACGCAAAATAAACCAGAAAAATTAAGTAGGCAGATAATGGAATACATGACTTTATGCAATACAACAGGCGAAGAATCAAGAGAATTCATTTTTCTTGCGAGAGGTTCAAAATATATTTTGATTCCGTGCATCTATAGGAGGAATTCGTTTTGAACGTATGGATGAGATAAAATATTAGACATGGCACAATAAACTTTTCTAAATGGAAATTCTCATTAAGATAAGGATGACACTTGAAAATAATTGAATTTTGGAGAATATGTACTAGTTCATTGTGGAGAGTTCATTAACTTCGTGAGGCACAGCACGGTCAGCGAGTTCACAAAATTTTAATTATATCAACTGCGAAAATTTCAGCGAACAATCATAATCGTTTTATTTCGGCGCTTTTTTTCGCCATTTTTATGTCATTTCCTCACCTCAATTTTCGCATTCACTCCCTCCCATCTACACTCAATCTGTCACATTATCAGATCTTTAACCCAAAAAATTGGTTTCTAAATTAGAATCATTCGCTTTGATTGAACAATTTTCTTGATTCACCATAGAAAATTCATCGCAAACGACAATCAAACTTGACGCGGTTCACATGCGGTCAATGTCTGTGGACAACCTTTCAACAGACTTGTTACAGTCATGTTGGCTGCTCGAAACCCTCACAGAAAGTGAAATTTCCAACCTGTTTAGAATGGTCTGGAACGGATCTCATCGGAATGTCACCTAAACCCTGCATGAGATTATATGCATACATGTACGTATGAATGAGGAATGCATGTATAAATCAACAGAGATTTTCATAACAAATCACAGTTAACACCGATCATTGCGTAGAATATGCGACAGAGGAGTTTGACACATACCGAGCACAGTGCAATTAGAGGATCATCGTGCACAATTCAGATGTGCGATATCGCCGAATATCTCTTTAAATCTTTTAATTACACTAATCAATTCCAAAGCTTTTGCATTTCGGATCAATTTCATTGTTGAAATTCAACAATTCTGAATTGAAATCGCCTGTTGAAAATCGTCCACTCTCAAATTTATCATTCATGTCTTCACTTATAAATTCATCGCCCTCAAATGTCATGTCTTCACAAATCAGAACGCCTTATGTTCGATAACATTCTGATACTTCTACTCGAAAAATATCACAATGTTTCCCAGAAATTCCAAATCAAGTATTCGTGCAATCGTCATGAGAAGGGAATGAATCAATGGAAATGTATTATTTGATCTTAAGAGATAGGATTGACTTGGACGAGAGAATAATCATTGTGGGAAATGAATGATGAGGATGCTTTTAAGCTTTTGGCAGCAAATTTGTCAGTAATCAGAACAAAAATCCCCACCTTAAAAAGGGCGCATAATAAATAGCAAATGTACTGAAACAGATGGTCAATAAAGACAAGGATATTGTTTTAATGACTTATAATCAATCAAAAATTTCCAGTTGCTGCTAAGCCGTATCAGTCTGAATTGTCATCGATATGGCATATGCAATGAAACGATCTCAAAAACTGTATTCCTTTCAAATTTCCTCAGAATTAGACATACACAATGGATAAGAACACATCAAAATATTACACCGAAATGTGAATGAGGTAGTTCAATACGAGCACTTAACTGTGTGAACAAGGCGTTCGCAGTTGTAGGCAATAAACGAACTCGGCAAATATTCTTGCTTTGCTTAGGCAACTCACCGAAACTTCACAGTTCAACTCATAAGGAAATTCACAAAATTTCTATTGGGATGAACGAATTTATTTGAGAAATGCGACTTATCTATTTCATAAGTGAACAAATGATATAAATCATTCAAGAATAGATGAGGATTTATGGATAGTTTACTTGTGAGTGCAAATATGATAACAATGAGAGTTCACTGAAGTTTCAATAAATGTAAAATAAATCTCTGTTTGCATCAATATATCAAAAATGGCTCAATATACGAAACTGATTCCTCATTATTCAAGTAGATGGTCACTCACTGAGGTCATGCAAGCAATATAACATGATCGTCATCGTCATTATCACGATATATATGTCATGTAAGCACAATGGTGATCGTGAAGAAAAACCGTACAAAATAGGTTAAGTATATCATAGAAAAACGGTCGTTGGATGAGCGAATCAATAGAATCAACATAATATAATCAAGTAATCAAGAATCAAGTAATAAAACCTTCACCCACGATAGTACCAATGATGATCGTGATAATACTAGCCCCATAGCAATAACAAAAACGGATACAATAAAAATACTAGTAGTATCAGTCTTAAAATGGCAACGATAACAACTCAAAAATACGACTACATCTTTCAATAATAACTGAATGAAACGGTCAAATTCTTACGAATAACTGAAGAAAAACCATACAAAATAGGTTAAGTATATCATAAAAAGATGGTCGTTGGATGAGCGAATCAATAGAATCAACATAATATAACACACTACCGAAAACTATAACATATCACATAATACCAAAAAACTATGGTCATCTTCAGTAGGCATCTCCACTGCCGACATCTGTAACAACAACACAAAAAGTGGCATGATAATGAATTTTCTGCTATCCACCTCATCAATATCCAAAATTATTTTTGAAGCAACCGTAAGCTAATGCATCAACCAGCATCGTCCACTGCTCTGCTACACTTCAGATACGAATAAAAGCTTCACTCACATTCGTGCACTATTATCTGTCCATTTATTCACTCAACCATCTTTCAGTTATTCTTCCATTTATTCTGCATATACGCACCTTCGCCTCTCTTCAGTTCTTCATCCTTTTCGACGAGGACACAACACGCCAATGATACTTTCTTTTATGTAGGTAAATACTTGCAGGTTTGCTTCACAGTGCGATTGGTTGGTGTTTAACCAATATGAATCAATGCAGCAATATGTTTATCCGTGCTAACCATCATGAAACAAACTGTGTGTATATCGTAGATTCACTGATTCGTATCTACCTTTACCTTATTCAGGTACAGTCAGGTACTTGTTGAGAAAGAGGTTAACCTTAAGACGACATCTTAAGCAAACAAGATTAATTGCAAAACACCGTTCCGCTTCAAAGCACACTCACAACCAATCGCACACTATGTGCAGTTACATTCATTCATCTCGGTACCCCACAAAAATTTCACATTCGGATATTGAAAGTAATTGTGCGAATAAAAGCAAAAGAAAAACATCAGGAGTGAAGCAACGAAAAGAATGCTGCTGCCACATACAATCATAATTACCATTACAAAATTCCTGCTATCCAAAATGATTGTTGCCGTCACAATTAAAAAATACAATTATCATCTAACAAAATTCGTATACAATTTAACAATATGCAATGAAAAGCCAATCAGATATGAATGAAAAATAAATTTTCCATGGAACAAACAAAATAAACGACTGAATGTAAAGAAAATGAAATATGCGCTATAATTAGATCAATCAAGTGAAATCGAACATCAGACATCACCCAGGAACAGAGGATGAAATCGATACGATGACTGGATGTGGATGGATAAAAGTGCATAATTGGATATGTTTCACTCAAGAGACGAACGACATTGTTTTGTGTTGGTTAGTTGAAGAGTAGAAGCGCGACAAACAAGTAGTTATTCTGCAGCAGTTAAAACCAGTAATATTAGTAATGGAAGCAGGGATAGAACAGTAGCGATAGTAGAAATAATACGAGTTGTAGTATAAACTGGGTTGGTTAGAAGCAGTGGAAACGACAGAATGAATGCGCACACGCTTTCGACTGAATCCAATAAAGTGAATATCATACAAAATAGCAGCAGCAGCAGCAGCATCTCATCAACGCCAGCAAGCGTCGCACAGAAAACATGCCGACGGTGGTTAGTTAGAGCAAGTAAACATAATGGTGTTGGACAGAACAAAATGCTGAATGCATGAAATGCATGCACGCGACAATATCAATTCTGATCGCGATTAGTCATCAGTTCCGAAGATGCACTTGTTGAGAGAATATTTCTCGTTGAATCGGACGGATAAACGAGTTTTGCACTCGAATGGATAAACGACATCTCTCGGATCAGGTGTCGAAAAGCTGAGAATATTTCCGTCAAGGATCGTCGCAAATTAAAGAATCCATTTGCATTCAACTCATTTAAATGAATACTATTATATCAGCTAAAGCAGTGGTTCATCACAAATTGTTCTTCTCATTTATTCATTATCAAGTTTTTTAACCAAGCTCACTACCCTAACATACAACCCAAATAAAGGACCCTATCGTCGAGATTGAAATTTTCCTATGTACCTCGACAAACATTGCTCATTAGTGAATGAAATGCTTCTTTCCATTGGTTATGCAATCAATTCCGTCTGAATACAACGTTTTCGCATGCTGCTTAGTGAATTCCAACGGCTCAGATTCGATTAGTGATTAGATTACAGAGTATCGTTCTCAAACAGCAACCCTACGCATCGATGAACTAAAAATGCGTCACAATATCACTGAATACTTCAGTCTGATGACAAACAGCATTTGAGAATAATGTTACCCAAATCAATGCACTCAAATTTCCGTACTAGATTTGTTTTGCAGTGCTGAGAATGCGATGGTAATTTGATACGTTAGCGTTCAAATTTCAACAAAATCCTTATTTCTGTGCAACTAATAGCATGAAAACAGATTGATCATCACATCGCTTTCGATATCCTTCGGCATGAACGGCCACTGCATTTTGCACTCTTCTTCAGTTCTACACTCAACTATCCACACACCAAAACAATACCGATTTAACGAAACGACGAAATATTTTCATGATAACACGAGCACTTTTGCATATGCTTGATCAGTGTTTAGGCTTATGTATAGGTAAAAACAGGTGGGATAAGGTCATTTTGCTTGTCGCGTTACTTCACTCGACTGATTCGATTAGTTGAAGTGCTCGCTTGAATGCACCCAAAAGTTCGTCGGTATTCATGCATTGCTGATGAGGAGTGTTTCATGCATATTTAGTTGCATGAAACGTATATCTCCCACCTTCATTGCATTCAATTTCAATTCAGAACAAGTTCATGAGAGCGCCAACTATATATCTACGCAGACAGCCGCCATTTTAGTCAAAGATATGAGTATGTGTTTGTATGGTTTGCAAAAGTTGATAAATTCGCAGCAATTGTATCTCATTGCACTCTAAATCAAATGAAACCTGCTGAAAATTCCTTAGTGAATTTGCAGAGAGTATAATGAGTTAAAAAAGAAGAGCGAGAGTGGCCAATTGCTGTATAATTGGCTTAAGTAAACGCGAACATCGATTCTCAACTTCATAAACATTTACGAAAATGTTATTACTTTCAGCACGAAACATGAAAACACGAAACGTCAATAGATACGACATCAATTAAAATCGTCATTTTCATCTAAATTTCAAAAACGTTCTTCGTTCCTAACGTAAGTGCATCCATCCATTCATCGTACACATCGAAAGTAACCAAAAATGAATCATCAGCAGGAAAATGAGACAACAATGACTGAATTAAAACGACGACAATCGCTTAGCAACAAATAACTCAATGTGAGCAAAGAGCATCGTGATTGATTGAGAACATTTCATTACAACATGTCGCCGTGAATACGAAATGACAATTTAGCGTAATGGATCAGAATTTGGCAATGATGAAATTCCTTAATGAATCTTTATTAGACAGGAACGAATGGAATTTGTTTGAATAAAAAATCGGAGCAAATAAAACTCTCAAGTGTTAGCGGACATACTTAACATGGATACTTAATATCTAACTCATAACGGGAACGGATGCATAAATTCTTATCTTCATCACAAAATATGTGGTGAAGGAGTGAAAGCCAAGAAACCGAAACATTTGAAGCATTACAGCATGATTTCAGTGACAAGCTCTCGTTCGTATTGAATATAAAATCAAACTTGATAAGGAGGAATCTGCTTACGAAGAACATTTAAAGATTTCGCAATCTGAACTATTCATTAGCTTGATTCACAAGAGATCATTGTTTCATAATTGGTTTATGTGCACAATAAGCGAAGTTATTTGTGCTAAATAGATCGCCTCGAACTAAATTGCTATCGCTATCCGGCTATCCGCTGAAAGCTGCGAGGATTTGCACTATAACGAAGCGCCTCAATGTGAGCAGTTACTTCATGAATGTTCTAAATAATCAATGAATTCACATGACACAATACTGCATGAAACGCGGAACAGAAAAAAGAGTCTCGCTAGCTGATTTAATTTCAAATAGCGAATCGTTTGCAATGCATGTGACTGACAAGCTCATTCACTCGAATTGCTCAATCAAGCACGCTAAACGAGTATCACTATACGATGGCAAACTATTCGCAAAACCGAATAATATACTTCGAACAAGCGATGGAATCCTTTTAGCAGTTACTGGCTATTAAAATACGTGGCCATTCGATGAAATGGAAACAAATATAGCTGCGACGCAAAAAGAGAATTGAAAAGCTCGAACAAATGTCGAAAACATCCGTAAAACTTATCCAATTCTTTGAGAAAGCTTAAATTCTAACTACGAGTCTAAGTATGATGTAAGAGAGACGGCGCTATCTGAGAGTGACTAAAGAGCGTTTGAAACTCTTCAGAATATGTGACCGATTATGTTAGATGGTTGATTGCGTAAGTCGATATGAAAGGGGACTATTTGTGTAAGGTAATCCTACAAGATGAGTAATTTTCAATGTGTAATTTAGGTCGATAGCGGTGTGGATGGGTTAATTTGATTGGTAGAGAACATGGCGAAAATGTTATCGCAAAAATGTTTGTTGCTATAATCGACGAGCGAATGACTCATCACGCCATGATTCACTTCACAAGACTGGAATGATAAATTTGCTGTTGTAATGAGTGACTGATGAATGAATCACTCTCCGCAGTTTCTAACCAAAACATTGACTTTCAGTCATCGTCACCTAATGGAACCGTTAAGTCAACAAACCACTCACCATCGTAAATGTAATCCACAACTATTTTGTCATGTTTTTCTCACCAAGGTCACAAAACATTAATGACAGCTATACGATATTTATACGGATTGATATAGATGGAAACAAATACAGCTGCGACTCTATCCAAAAATGTACTGCGTTAGATTTGTCACTCCATCATCCTATTCACTACCGATAAATTCGAAAGATGTTCAGTATCTGAATGTTGCTACCACAGTAATCTGAACATTCAGTTCATAATCAGTGATTGTGATGGGGTTGAATTGTTAGGCTAATTTCATCGAAAAAGTGCTATACCTTCATATCTATCTTCATTCTATCGCAATCGTAGTTTTGTTGGTCAAAGACGTGATGGCAATATGAGTATCACTCATTTACCAATGATCTTCTCAGTTGCTCGTATTATTCCCAGAATTTGTGAAAGCATTCTTGACCATTCGAGTTTTTAGTTCAGTTTTCTTGCGCCCTCTCTAGAATCGTACAATTCATATAGCAAAATGCTTCATTCGGTGCTACTCTTCAAATAACTTCGTTATCTTGGTTGGTCTTCACGTAAAAGAAATCATTTGTTTTTCTCAGCGTCCCAGTTCCCCATCATATGTGACTCCGAAGATAATAAAGTAATGCTCTTAGTCTATTGTAAACTACATTCCAACCCTTCTCGTTGCCTCACTAAACGAGTTTGAATGAATGTTTTCCATTCTCAAAGGAGCAACACGTGAAAAACCAGCTGCAAATGAAAGGTATTTCACGTTGTGCACGAACTCAAATTGATGGTTTGTTCTTCGAAAACAGCACTAAACTCGTGTCAAATACTCAATGTGAGTAATGGGTGTGAGCGTTGAACCGATACAACAGACGTCATGTCTTGAATCCTTCGTTCAGAGACAATTTTAAGGTGCTATCTTATGGCTGTTTCTTGAATATATTACCGTTCAAGCAAATCATTCAGTCCCATCTCTAATTTCCACTAATATACCTTAGAATGACTATTGTGAATAACTCCCATCCGTAACATCGTGTGACTACCACTGAATATAATTATAATTGAGACAGACAACATAAATTGCACATATTACGATCGATTTTACATCATTATGGAGCAAAAATTTGAATCAGAAAACACGTTACATTACGAATGAAATCATCAGTTTCAGAAGAGCAATGAATGCAATGCAGTGAATTCATTTGCTTGCCATCATGGCTTCATAAACTAGTATGCAATTTACTGTATCTGATTCAATTCGATACATCTGCTATATTGTGAAGCAGTAAGTTATGATACACTAATGAATTCACTACATTATAGTTTATAATTCACTTTCATTTTGCAAATAGCAAATTTCAACAAGAATATAATTTTAGTTTTATGATTATTTTTTTGCATTCTTTATATTATTTTTATTTTTTCATTTTTTCTCTTTTTTTTTCAATTTCAGGAATTTTTAAGTTTTTTGTATTTTCAATTTTTAATTTTTTTCATTATTATTTTTATTTTTAATTATTTTTTCATGGTTTTCATCTTTTTTATGTTTATATTTCATCGACACATCTTTCAAATTTTCTTCCAATGCTTGCGTCCTTTGTGAGACTTCTCGAATCCGATTCGTCCATATCAGTTGAAAGTTGTGGCTGTACGTCTTGACGGGAGGTTGATACTGTGGATATTTGTGGATTGAAATTCTGGAGGGGATGAGGCGTATTTCAAATTGCTTGAATTGTTGTCGTCGATGACCATACGCTTACAAAAGATAACCATACGTTATCGATGATCAGAAATTCCCAAACTCATACCATTCCGAACCAACATCATCATTGGTTCCTAGTTCCCAACCGCGTACCATTATCGATAAAAAGTTCATGAATTCATGCTATCATTGATGAATATTGCGGTTTATGATAACACCGCAAGAAATAGAACTGCTGCTGCTGCATTAATCTGGAGCAATGATTGTATGAAAAAGCATATTGTTATCATTGCTATCGTTAACAGCTTGTCATTTGCTGTCGTATCGTTTGATTCAAAATGAAACTGCCCTTAACAGAAGTAATTCACCATCACAACTTCACGCAATCCGTTTCAGGTGTCCAACACGATCAGTCGCCCAACGGCACCTGTTCAGTAAACGCTGAATATGACCAGAAACCATTCATTAAGGAGTTTGCATTGGTCAAATCAGCAGGTCATATGTGCAGCTCGTTGCGCACAAAAAGTTTGCCGATATTATTCGGGCATTGTCATCAGAAGCGTTTGCAGGTTGGGTGATTCAGGAAGGTGAATGAGGTTTGCAGGTTGGGTGAATTGGGAGGATGAATGAGGTTTGCAGGTTGGGTGATTTGGGAAGGTGAATGAGATCAGGTGAATGCAAATCCAACAGTATCAACTTGATGGAGTTAAGTCGCTCGTGTATGGCTCGCTGTCTCTGCATTGTAGAGTTGATCGAAAATGGTCGTAATTGAAGTACAACAAGCATATCAACATTATTCATAAACAAAACAATTGCTTGAATCAAATATGCTGATATAAGGTTATTGAAGCGTAATTGATGAACTGTATGGTGTGGTAATTACAATCATAAAACAATATTATTGGTAACGAATGTACTGATAAGCGAAGTGAACATAGCAATTGGCTGTACTATCGTGACAATGTTTCTATATCGTGAGAGCTGTTTCATTTTTATTCATCATAGCGATTTTCTTAAAATTCATACAATATGCTCTCATCATGTATCGTATCACGATATCACATCAACATTATCAAAAACACAAATGAATTAATCGCCAATATGACTAACAGCGTTAGTTGACAAAAACACTTGAACACGCTCAGAATCATTTCACGGTTGTATTACCGTGCAATGAAAATAATGGAGATGAGATAAAGCTAAAGATGCAAAGGATATCATTAAATCTTATTGCTGTTCAGCTTCTTGTTCTAAATGGTTTTTGATCTTTTTGTGATAGCAAAAAAAGATCAAAAACCATTTAGAACAAGAAGCTGAACAAATGTACTGATATCACAAGAAGTAAATGAGTAACAATTCCAACAGCACATGCATAGCTTGCAGTGGACTTTATCAAATGTTACTTGAATTAATTTACAGTCATATGCAGTCGAATATGCTAAGTTTTAGCTCAGAAGACCTATTTTATCGCCTTCATCTTTTGATTGTTTTTTAAAATTTCCCTCTTAGTTTTCCACTTCTATATTGTTCAGAACTAATCTCTAAGTCACGCTTATAGAGCTCAAAATGTCAGCTCAAAACGAATCTCATTATCACTTCTCCCTTTCCAAGTCCACTACAATCAAAATACAGTAATTACATGTAACTGATGTACGTACACAGAGAAATTTGAAATAATTCAGTGGTAGTCGTTTATTTCCATATCATAACGGAACGTTTAAGGAACGAATCAATCAGAAATCGTTTCTTACTCCTCTCTCTCCCCATCTACTTATAAGTTCTGATATTTCCTGTAAGAACAGATAACTTTCAATCGTACAGTCTTACATACTGTACCCATTTCTACCATTTTTAGCAACTCTCATCTCAGTTTTTCATGCCCATATCATTCAGGTATCACGAATGAAGTTTGCCATCCGGTAATATATACGATCTCTCGAAAATGCATGCATTCCAACAAAATAAATCGTTTCACTGCATGAATTATTCGACCTTTGATTATTAATTTCTTTGTTTTGCCCTCGGTTCAATGCTGGAAATGATTATATTATTGATAATTATTCTTTGCAATTGTCAATAAATTTATCATAAATTTTGAAGGATGATATAAAATATGGTGACTGTTGTAAGGGTTCTCCTCCATACCCACCAAGAGCACACTCTAACTGAACATAAACCAAAATCGCACTTTCTTTTCAAATGGTCCCAGTGGGAGCATTCCATAATGCAATATTAGCAGGAGGTCATTTCTAAATCATGGAAAATTCTCATTCATTCAAATTCGTCCAGTAGTATACACTTCCCTGCAAACGTCACCCACCTAGTCTTGCCCTATAGAATCAGTCAGCCCTCCAATCTTTTTTGTCAATGGACTTCAAACTAATCACGAATCCGAGCTGTTCTACGAGCAACAGAGTAAATCATCAGAATATCGACCAGAAATGTGAACATAAATGAGCGAACGATTGCGATCACTGCATGATCATCAGCTAGCGATCGAAGTAAGAAATCAGATTTTTTTCCGAGGATCAGTGAACTGCAAAAGATATTGATATCCTGTTCTTATGATCCGTTTTGACCGGAAGTTGATGCATATCCATTAATACCGCTTAGAGTGATAGTCATTCATCGGTCATAAGTTTTTTGAAAAGACTACATCAAAGCTATTCAACTCTTTCCTAAATGGGATATTTGTCATATTTCAATTTTCGACAAATGAAATGCATTGATCACCTAAAAAATTTCACCGCATTGATAGCCAATTTAATCAATCTATAGCGCAAATACAAGAATCAGTTGTTGTTTGTTTCAAGTAACACAATGATCCTCGATCATGCTATGGGAATTGCGGAATTTTGGGAGGTATTAAGAGTATGAATGAGGGTTCAAGGCTTGAACATATCTCAGCATTCTGGATTCCGATCAGCACAAGTAAATGAATGAAATCCTATTTTAATTTTCATTTTTAGATGTCCTCAAAATCGTAACTTCATAAGAAGTATACGACAAAACGGTTTAGATAACGCAATACAATTCGAATCCATTGATGCTCGCTAATATCATTAACGATAAGTAAACTTATTCACCATGGAAATTTATCGCTGATCTATAGCAAAGTATGTAAAGCGATCAGCTTATACTTATTGGAATATACATTGGAATAGTCGTAGTTGGATTCATGTAATTACATGGAATTGAAACTTCAAAATCTGAAGAAAGGATGGAAGCAATCGAATGTTGCGCAAATAAAATACGGCAACGAAAGAAAGCAAGCCACTGACGATGAACAATCATAAACGACAATGAGAGTGAATCGCGAATGGCGATCTCGAAAGTTTTTGTCGATCAAAATTTTGTGTCGATCATTTCGACATGAACTAATAAGTGTTGCGCAGAAATGTACCTGTTTACTGTTTGACCAGTGCGAGGTGATCATTTAGTTGTAATTCTTCGCTGCAGTGTTCCGATAGTGTACTATTACCCAACATTGGTGCGATCATATACTGAAACAAGCAACCTCTCACATATCTAAAACTAATCGTAAGCATGAAGCAAAAGTCAACTTTTGCTTACAATTAGATACTTTTCACGCATCCAGGCAAAAGCTCTTCACTTGGGAACATCCGTGATTCCTAATGGATCACAGTCTTAGCCATTAGAAAAGTGTGCATGTTTTCGAAAGAAATCTCATCTCAAAAATATTACGCGTTACCGTTATGTGGGTCTAATGCAATTGCGATAACTTCATAAATCATTTCCAAGCTACCTGTAACCTTAGATTTCGTGAGCTTCTTTGTAATCCTCCATTAACACTCATACAAACATTAACTTTACGTTTAACGAAAGCAATTATGTTATAGGAAGAAGTCTTCAGTTTCTTGATATAGAGTCTCATGAAAAAACCTCACATTGATCAACATGAACGCTTCATTGTCAACTGCTTGCAATTTTTGCGCCTTTTTTTGATTATTTGTTACGACTTCAGATCTTGTCAGGATTGCAGTAAATCTGTGTGCATGTATCTGCAATGAAGAGGAGATGACCCTACACTCCTGGTCGATAACAGACCATCATTACTGATTGCTCGGTGTAAGTTTCTTGATTCATTAGATGCTTTAGATCGAAATGGACTTCACGAATACTACACTTTCCGGATTCAACAAAGCTATGGGTTAAGAATTTTGTGGCATCCAATAACAAGGAAACTCGGTTGAATAGAAATAACACTTTTATTCGAATATATGACATTTTAAAATAAGGCAATTTTTAATCAAAACATCAATTTCGAGAATGAAATCAACTGAGGTGCTTGGTGGAATTGATCACAATGCATTGGAATTGTACCAGATCACGCATTTATGTATTATCAATTCAAAAAAAACTATGAAATATCGCTTCCATATTACAGTCTATTAACAAATACATCATTAGAACATTTAGTGACAGTTCAAAATTACGTCCAAATTTATCACACAATTCATCATTTATTATACATAAAAAAGGAATATTACCAGCACAAATTAATAATCACGATTGTAACCCTGAAAATATTCATGCATCACAACACGATTGAACAACTGAAGAATACCGCATTCCGTTGAGTTTTCGCCCTTCAGGCGGCATAAGCCTCTCGTCCGGCAACAAAAAGTATATATGCCGGTCGAACAGAACTCTAGCTTATCGTTCAATAAAAGCATCCCTAAACTGGTGCCAACCGTACGGGATTCACGAAAGGCGCTGAAGACATGATGTTTGAAGACACTTGAAGACACATCAGCAATATTATATGATTTTGATTTGTATTCAACATGAGAATCAGCAACATCCAATTAGAAAAGACCCATAAAAAATTTCAGCTAATTGACTACATCGATAACGAACACGAAATAGACACAGTCATAAGCGAAATGAAGGAACCTTCGTTACGAAAGACCAGCAGAAATTGTGTTATAAATGAAAATTGAGAAAGGCACATTAACATTATTGTATGCAACCGAACGATTCACTGAGTTGGGAAGCATAAGAAATTTTTTCTTGAGTACATTCCAACTGAGAAGAAATCACAAATTCTAATGAACTGGGCAATGTTCAATGTGAACTTTCATTAACACGACAGGTAAATGAATGATCACTTGAATGACAGAGATTGTAATTAAATTTACAGTTGAATTAACATTGCGGTGTACACTCATGCAGTGATTCTGTATTTCTCATAAATTCAAGTATTCAATTAAATCAGCCTTATGCTCGTAGTAGAGTGCGAGCCTATCGAGACCATAACTGACATAATCGAATTCAATTGGTGACTCTTCGGCTTGCATAAATGACCAAATGCTCCAAAACAAATGCGACACAGCAATGAATCGCCGTGTTTCAGTCATCAACTGTTCAATGGCTTCCTCACGCGTTTTTGATTTTTCACTCAGGAAGTATGCTGATTGCTGCGCTGGATTCGCATTATTTACCATCTGAAACCACCAATGACTCAATTCGCGAAGTGATCTTTGCAAAACAGCTGTGTAATTCTTCAAAATACTACGTTTGAACAATAAATTTTCAGTATCAAAAGTCCGAATAGTAACTACCTGATGAAGTTCGTCGAGATAAGCATTGAAGAAGATGCGTTGTTCATTCTGATCGGGCAATCGAAACTGTTTTATCGAATAATATGGTGGCTTCTTATCAGAATAGTCACATATACGTTCACAAATGTGATTTGCAAAATCGAAACCGCTGCAATCAATGAGTATTGCGTCTTGAACGAAATAAAATGCAATGCAATCGTTTTCTTCGAACTGCTTGTTTGTTCAAATTACTATTGTTAGTTGAAATCTTTTTGAACTCGTTACAATGACTATGGCTCATCCATTTCCGGTGATTTGTTCTAATCTTACGAATGGTCGTGAATTTTGTCACCTCTAGATTTTAAGGGGATGTTAACGAGAGTCAGGGACGTGAATGAAGTGAACAAATCAGAGACGTATACGAAATTAGAATAATTGCTCATTCTAATTTTTTCTTCTCGTTCACAATTCAAATTACAACTACATACAATAGGTAGATATGATTTTGAGCTGATCGAGTCTTCGAAGAGATATTCTAATCGACTGAAAAGAATGGAACACGTTTTAGTGAGTAAGAATAAGCAGCATCCGTACCGATAATTGTAATTGGCGTATTCGAAATCAATTAATACAAGCGGTTCCTTTTCTCGTTCACAATTCAAATTACCATTACTATCGATTCTAAATTCATTGTGCAGTAAAATATTGCCCTCCTGAAATCGAAGAAATTTATTCAGTTCTTCTTGGAAATATTCAAACTTTATCTTCAAGCACTATTGCAGTAGCAAACAACACATCATTTTTATCGTAAGTGATGAGAAATCTGGATTAAATTAAAATCAACGAATAGCATGTAGCATTATTCTGATATGCATACCCCGTCGCTTTTCACTGCAAAAATGTTTTTAAAAATGCTCTATTTCTTGATAATTAGTTCGCTAATATCGCTGTTTCAGTAACTTTTCGGGCGTTCCGTTTCTTCAAATATATTTTTACGTTATAGACAGTTAACTGCATGAATGCACATATCTCTTCCACAGAAATCAGGTTGACGAAAATACGGTGAAATTGAGGAAAATGAATGCTCACCTGAAGATCATTATGACAAAATACAACTGGACTGTCACAGTTGTTAAGGCATGCTCGCATCACTTCCAATTCATCGGTCAATAATTCACAAGTTACTTCGGTTGGACACTGAAATCAAAAACAGCAATTCAGAAATGACTTTGAAAATCATTCCACAATGCCCACCATGAAGGTCATGAAGGTCGCTTCATGACATCTGTTCGCTTTTTGAGCTAATCCCATTATAGCTGTTTAACTGTAACTGATATTCGCCAGTATCCGCAGTGCGATCTTTGACCTATGAATTGTCGAATTTCCAGGTTAAAATTGGTGAAAGAATGCGATTGCTGGTCTTTTGCATGCATTGCTTGACTCATCCACATATTTTTTTGAAAATCTATCGTTTGGGAATGTTTTCGAACGTAAAAATAGAATTACTATGTTATCATGGAATGTTATGGATGCATGTGAATGGGAGTGTCACAATAAATATAAATAATATCGTACGCTGGTCACGTTATCAAACGTTATGCAAAAATGTTCATTACAATTTTCGCGCTGTGATATAGGCATTCATCTTGTTTACGGCTATCACCACATTGCTCCACAAAATTTCGCGATGCTTTTATCTCAAAACGGCGGCACTCCAATTATAGTGGACAGATCATAACAAAGTTTTTTTCAGTTGAAGTTTATCAGTTCGAATCATTCGATTGCTCGAACGACTTTTGTAAGCAATTAAATTTTTTCAGCCAAAATACTCGTAAACAGTCAAAATACCAGGCTTGCCGATCACACCACCCATTTTTTCCATCAAATTCAACATTAACAATTTGAGCAAATATAGCAGCTATCTGCACGTTCATGTGCGCACGTTTTCATGCATTGAGACGCTCTAAAAATTGTCAAAAATCGGAATGTAACAGTCTCACAGTCAGATACCGTTGGATAGAAGAGTGTCTGAAACTGTGAGTGCAAAGCTGAAGCGGAGCACTAACATAATTAGAGATGGTAGCCTAAAGTTGAGTTTTAAGCTCAGCCTCATCCAATTCGAACTTTTAAGTTTTCGTCACTTTTAAGATTACTTGGTTACTACTCACCTTCATCAAGTCAACTTTTACGGTGTTCAACCGCATTTTGTGTGCCACTTTCGATTCAACCATTCGTAACTTCGAAAGCCACCCTTCGGCAACCTCAACGAACATACTCTTCTTCGCAATCGGTACGTCCAACGCATGAACCCGTGCTAGCAAACAAGCGATTCGTTTCGAGATGCTGCAAATATCAGCATACCGATACAAAACGAACTATTCACTGTTTACATTCAACTCAACTATTCATTTGCCATCAAACAGAAAAATTTTCCGTCGATAAAGATTCACTTCTTGTTTGGAAAAAGTCATGTAGAATATGGGTTTATCATTTAGCGTGATAGTTTTCATCATAAATATGAATAGCGGTTGATTGAGATTGTGATGGATGAATGTCATGTGAATGGTAGCTGCTGCATTCTGTGAGATGCAACCAACATTGTCGTTCGGAATGACATAGATCATTCTGGTATGTACTCATAATTTGGTCGCTTCGAAAAACGCTTGTGAAGAAATTCATTCGAAATTCATTGATAACATTTCGATTCAAAATTTCCTCACTTGAAAATACAGAACAAGTAGATACAACGGAAAATATTGTTTGAAAAATTCTACGATGGTTGAATGAAACGGAAAATAATTTTTAATTGCTACAGAGATAATTAATTGCTACTCTTTAAAGAGACATCAACAACAAAAGCCGACTAAAAAATGAAAGTTTTCATCAATAAGACATGAAATCACGAAGCACTAACGAAATTAATCACCTCGGTAGTGAGAGTTCCTCACGTCGGAGAGGACGCGATGGAATGTACTGCTCGAAACGACCTCCTGGAAATACGCCGAGCAATTTCGGACCTAATGCTCTAAAATTATACTTTCTATCGTCGATAATTCTGTCTGGAGGAAATGAAATGTGAATTGTTGAATATCAATCGTGTTGAAGCGATAAATAGATAATATAAAGCTGCCATCTTGACAGTCATCACTGATAGAATTCAATTATCATATTCAGGAAAATCCGAATGACGCAACCATTCATCTATCTTCTTCTACGTGTGCCCACTTTTAAAAGTATGATGCCATGAGCAAAAAATCGAAACAGGCAATTTCTTCGAATGAATAATTAATCATATCCGAAACTAACCGTTCAGATAACAATGTGAATACAACGGCTTCATTTAGCAAATGCTCCATATCGAGTATGCAGTGAACTCGAAGAAGTGCAGAGCGAGGTTCTGTTGAAACAGGCTCGATATCGTCAGGCATTTCAACCAAAAACAGCAAATTACTCATACCACCACTACAATTTAAAAACTTCTTTATCGAGCCCAATTTCAATATTCTCGAGGGATACTCTTCAATCAGTATTCTCGTTGTTTATAATGAAAATAGCATTCCCAGTTTAAGCCATCCACCGACTACGCCTCAACGTTTGATTATGAATTTTTTAAACTCAGTTTGTTGCAATAAAATAGCATGATATTATATGTTGTGATAAACTGATATACTTTTTGATGTACCGATCTACTTTTTCATCAATCGAAAATGGTCTATTGGTCTATTGGTCGATTTCCATGATAAATGGATATTGTCAAATAAGTGCTGATTAATGCAGTTCAATGCTAACGTGATTGCCTTCAGTCGAACTCGTCCAGGAGTGATTTTGTTCCATGATCCGCTCAAATATTGTGCGCACAGTTGCTGCGCTCGTACAATTATTTCATAAGGAACCACTTTTGATTCAATGTCGAACGTGGAAAACAGTTCCTACAATATATATCAAATCGTGATTTGCAGTACTTACATTTCGGAGAAATGAAAGTGATGTTCTGACAGAAACTAGGTGAGAATTGAAGATGAGAAGTGAAAATCACTGCGGGTGAATACTAATCGGACAGCTCAAACGTTGTGAAATTTTTAAGCTTCTAATCATTTCTATGAACCGATAGCTCCGGCAGCAATTCGATTCATCGTTTATTACTAAAAGTTTCATTCACGATAACAATGCTTTCTGAAATTTCATAACTATGTGACAACCAATTGTAATAAGTGAATTATGCGAGCGATCGAAAAGTAAAAAATAACACACTTTACACCACAAGAACATTTCGAGTCGGGTCGTTTAGGAGTATTACATTCTTAAGCAAGCAGTTTCGTTTTATCATAGATCAAGTCTGTTGGGTAACACAACAAATAGCGAATAAGGGGAAAATATGGTGCAAACGAATATCAAAGAATAACTGCGAATTTCAAGTTACCTTCAAGTCGCTGCTCGGTGCGCCTTGGCTATTTCTACGCCCGGTTATAATAGATTTATGTGAAGTGACAACGTTTGAATTGATAATATCCGCATCATTTGAGCGATGATTATAATCATATTCAAAACCATTCGCATACGGTCTCAACGGTCTTGAGGTGCGCATCGTTGCATTATCATAGCAATATTCAACTTTTGCAAATTGCTCATTCATTTCGAATAACGTTCGCTCACCGATTTTCAATCAAACTAGAATTTGAACCGCTCTTTAAAACGTTAACACATATTCGTGTTATACGTATATGTTCGCAAACAAATTCAATTCGTTAACAAATTCAACACAAACTGATTTATTCAATGAAGTTAACTGAATTTACATTGAACTTTTCTGAGGTGTTATACTCCACTTGAAAGCTGCATTCCGCAATTGCTGTCACATCCGATAAGCTCATGAGCGGAAAATCTTTCAGTTATAACCATTTTCAGTTGGTGACATGTTAACGAGAAGGGTTGATTGTAAGATATGTAAGCGGCATGAGCATTTGACAATCTCGAGCAGTCACCATTCAACAAATCACTAATAAAAGAAATCCTAAATATGCAAGCTCGAAATTGTGAAGTAACCGAACTGAGGGGAGACTGCCTAGCCAGTAATGGGAAGCTATTCGAAATGTGACAACATCAAGTGAATGAAGCTCCACTCAAAACAAGTATTATTGCAATCGAATTGATCAGATGTATATAGGTCGCATATTTTATCGTCAATTAATAATCATAAACAGAATTATAAAATAACACCTATCATCATAGCACATCACGCGATATGGTATAATCAAGCTCCTGTTCCTGTTTTAACCACACTGATCACAGTTATAAAGACTGTAATAACAATAATAATATCAACAATTGTTGGTATTATTATTGTTATCACCAGCAAAGTTTGATAAAAGAAGTATCGAAAAAGCAACGAGATGAATGACAATATCAAAAAGAAACGCAACAATAGTAATATCATTCAAATCAGTAATAATACGACAATGGTTACAATAATAATAGAAATAATAAAGTCATAACAGATGAATGGTGAAGGCATACCAAAAGTCTCCATGCCAACCGTATATGAATCGAATACAAACGGAGACTGAAGACTAAAACTTGTCCAAATGTCAAACAGAATCATTTCGGTAGAATCAAATCGAATTTGAATTCAGCGAATGTTGTGAACGATAATTTTATGTATGGCTATACAATAACGAGTGAATGTTAGAGATTATAAACGCGATTCTGATCGCTGTTTCGATCACGTTATATGTTTGAGAGAGGGAATGTGGTTGAGACGAACGTTGCGGCTAATTGTATTCCTGTTTGGTTAGGTTTGATGGATTTTTATTATGTCACTTGTGGTTAACGCGTCAAATGTTCGATTACATCAATTAACTAGTAACGAGTAATTATTTTGGCAATAATTAACAAGTAAAGAGAAAAATGTCGGAAAACAACAGTCAGATTGTTCAATGTCGTAATGTGCCCTATAATCGACGTAAAAAGAGCGCATTAAAACTTCATCAGCAGCTGCCTTAACGCTTATGCTGATTACATAACGTTCCACAAAGAACCTGTTCCCGGCTATCGGTTTCTCTATCGCATTTTCAATGCCTCATTAACTTTCTGGAATTTTAACATGGTTTCAGGATTATAGAATGTTGTAACTCTCGTCATTGTCATTGTTTTGTCTGATGGCACGGTAAACAAGTCGTCTACCAAAAAACCGGAATATAAAATCTGGTTAGTATTTTTGAAACCATGAAGTATTACGACGTAAAATGATTTTTTTTGGATTCACGCTTCAATCTTATGAGCGTAATCCATAGCTGAGGGCTTCCATCGGTATAGTCGATTTTAAAAATAGACAGATTCAGTTGGACGCAACTCATGTAAGACAGAAAATATAATCAAGTGGACTAAAAAGGAAGGCTATTCACATATGGAAGAACTTTCGTTGACGTCGCTAGACTGAATCAGCAGTTAGTCAAAATTGAATTCCCACCCATAAACTGTCATCACTGAATTTTAAAATTTTTTTTGACAAATTCGAATTTTCGTCTCCTTGAAAGTTTTATCAATAATTAATTTCAATAATCAATTCAATAATCAATGAACCGCTTCAAAACAGTCGTAAATTCAAGCACTGGATGTCTATTAGGGCAGCAATAAAAGGGCAGAAACTCAGTTTATTCCAGCAGTACTTCGGCGGTTGGGACCATTCACAAATGTAAGCAATCAACATAAATGTTGCATTTGTCAATCGCTATTATTCTTAACTATGGAAAACAGAAATGAGGGTGGACAATAATGAGATTGACTTAGAGGTATTTAGGTTAAAACGAAATAAACCAATGCACTGAGCTATTCAAAGCTTTAAATGCACTCACTTCAAGTTAAATCTTCAAATTGACGCCAAGCAGTGCAAAAAAAAAATTCCAAAAAAAAGGACAAATAACATGTTGATAAGCTTGTCAATACCAGCTGTTTACCAATTAATAAGCACTCTTCATTATCGCGTGATCCAGCGATGTTGGTTTGTGATGAAATTTTCATCATTGCCATCGCAATGCGAGTAAATGCTCGCGAAACAGAATCACTAAAATCACTGAATCGCTGAATCATTAGTGAGGCTGAATTCGTAGCATTGTCAATACATCATTAAATTTCATCAATTTAATTACGTGCAGAAAAAACTATCATCAATAACTCATTGAAAAGTGCTTGCGAAAAGTGCTCAATGATCGCTAAGCACTTCGTATTGACATGTTTATCAGTATGTAACGCGTTAAACCTAGTCAATGAGGATACTTCCCGTCACGAGACTCCATTCGGACGAAATGTCTGGTTAATTTTCGACCTTTGAATACTTGAAAACGTTCATTAAAAATTTACGAATCTTAAAAATTTAGTTAGAGTCGTTCAAAGAAGAACAACACGATTTGTTACAAGTATTGCAGACAGCTGTTCGCACCAGAAAATCTCGGTATAAAACGCGTTGCTGTTTTCGAGAATATCAGAGTGCACTCAATAGTTGTGAACGTGTCATTGGAATGAATAACCAATTATGTAATTGATGTATCGCGCAAGCTGAATGTGATCAAATTATAGGGTACGAAAAAGCTGAGTTAAGCAGTTTGTGTATCCACAATTAGAACCTAATTAATCAAAGTATCACTCATTGAACGAAGAACGAGGAACTACGCGAATTTTCATCACTGCCATAGCATGGTGATGAATCGAAGTGCAACAACGATTGTCACTTATGAGTGTTTGCCGTTTGAATAATCATTCCACGCTTTTTATATCAAATATCAGGAAATGAACACTTCGCGAGAGAAACAAAATGACTTCATGATTGCGAAACGGATTCCGCTCGATCAAAACCACAACAATGATAGAGTCTAGTCCCAATTGGAGCAGAGAAATCGTCACTGTCTAAAGTCCATCTGCATGAAAGACTGCTTGAATAAGAACAAATGCATCTGAAATCGTGAAATGAATGAAAATGGATGTGAAATTTGATGATGAAATGTTCAAAGTGGAAGTGTTCAAACTGTATTCCAGTCAAAAGTAAGACTGACAGAGGTATGATTGCACGAAAGTGTAATTGATGAAATTGACGAAAATTGACCGAATTGATTCGATTGAAGGTGAAGATGATAACGGTGAAATTAGCAGCCGTAAGCGAAGAACAAATTTATGCATAAGTGATAAACTTAAAGAAGAAGAAGCATCTCAAATGGCCACTGCATTCACGTGCTTCATATCACACAACAAACAGAAAAAAATTTTATCATTCTCGATAACACAGTTCTTCTACATTATCAAATACACTTTTTACAATTAAAGTGCAGTTGGAAACGATTATTTAACAAAACGATTAGCTATTTTGCAAATGCTGCGCTTGCAATCGACACATTTGGACAATCAATCGCTGCTGATTTCGCCCACATTAGCGGGTACCGCGAACGAACAACAAGATAATTATGAGGACACAAAACATGATAAGGCAATGGAGTGATAATACGACAGCTAAGTAGTCAAGTAGATCATTGCATTGATAAGCGGAATGGCGCAGTGCATGAATCGATTGAGTCGTTTCGAAGTCAGCAATGAAGTCATTCTTGTCTGAGGTGTTGGAGAAAGACACGGAAGTGAGACATGTTCGAAAAAGCATTGAAGTGATACGGAAGTGCGGTTTTGGAAGTCATGGAAATTCGTATAATTCGACGGAATGAGAATTATTACAGGTTTGTTTCAGCGTGAAAAGCTGAAAGTTTCAGAAATCTGTGGAGTTCGTCTAAAATGTTATGTACAGTAGGCATAACTTTGACCCCACCTTGACAACTTTCATCTATATATGAGGCGATTTTCAATACGTAAGTATTACTCAATGTGAGAATTTGATTCCCCTCTTTTTAAGAATCCTGTTAAAACGAACTGAAGAGAATACATGTAAGTGCTTTGATCAAAGAGCTTAGTTCAAACCGTTAAAAATATTTTTTGGATTCAAAACCGTTTCAACAATAATGCGGACAAGCGGAGTAGCGAATATGATAAAAAACACATGAAAATGCACAGAACTGGCAGGACATATTGAACGATAATCGCGAGGTGTTGTCAATTGAATCGACATATTTGCAACAAAAAATAGTACCATTTTTAAAGGCGAAATTATCAACTCTGACCATTCAGACAACACATAATAATAGAATTACTTGATTTGATTCGATTTTGATTAAAATAATATGGATCGTGTGGTCTTTTGGGTGGACTGACAGCGATATAGGTGCTTAGATTGTAACTTTCAACATCAGTAGGCAGATCTGAAACTTGCACTAACATAATGAGGAGGTCTGCAGCAAACGTTTAAATGAACCCGACGTTCACTTACTTACCTCCAAAGAAATGCAGACATTCATTTTTCAAACTTGATTTACCGAATTGTTCCGGAATTTGACTAATCGTTTCTGATGTTGAAATACATTCGGTCCTTTCCTACGTTGTCAATGGTTCATTCATTTTGAACGATTCGGAATGGTAGACTTTTTGTCTTCGATGAATTATGCATCATAATCATGATAATTTTGCAAATTTTGATCTGTACCAATCAAAATGATCACTTCGCTCTCGTCCACGAATGTACTCCTCAAATTTGACTCATACTTCAACAAACTTGAGGAATTGTAGAAGTGTAATTTTGTTCACAGTCAGTATCAGTTCACAATCAGTACTTCACTTCTGGACTTGAAATTGCTAGATTTCCGAACAAGCCTCGAAATATTTCTTCCTCCTCCTTTCCACCGATCATGAATATTCATCGAACATTACGTCAGTTTCGAACAGTGAATGCAATTCGAAGACACACATATTGCTTAAGGATGCACTACAAGTGAATTAGTTAAAATCGCGAGTACAGAACTGTTTTGAGCAATTTCTTTCGTAGATAAGGAGGAAAGAATTGAAATTTGCGGCGTGAAACAATTGTAACTGATGAAGTTGAGTAAGTGTGCGAAGAAATGGTTCAGCTGCAGCATACCGATACCGACTGATCGCTTTATCCACTTAAAGTAAATTGTTGTATCGAAGTAAAATACTGAGTTGAATCGATAAAAAGGGCACAATTAATGGGAACAGCTGTGGCAAAGGACAATCATCGATACATCATTGAGCGTGAGTGAGTGGAGTTATCATTTGTTTGACGTGAATGAACTCGTTCTTTGCTTTGAGGTTTCGTTCACTTAGTTCCTTGTTCCTTATCACATAAGTTCAACTCTGCTTATGCTGGGAGTGCTCCGATAAATGTTTGTGGGAGTGTTCATTGAATTTGCGGTAATCTATTGAATACAGAGTATGATGGAGACTTTCGATAAGAGCGGAATAGAACAACCTTCCCCGAGAGAGATTTGCTCAGAAACTGATTAGGCTCACTTCCTTGATTCGAAAATCCCTGCTAAACTTTATGGCTCATCTGATAAGAGTACAGTTTCATCACATAATGGAAATGTCAACTGATAAACTCTCTGGACTACAGGCACAGTATTACTCAATCAAATTAATCGGCAAATAGCTGGGAATGTCACATTATTTCGTGATTCAAGCAGAACAACTTCATCGAATATTTTCATTATTTCCAAAATGATATTAACACATATTTATACCAACAATATATTAACATAAATTAACATCGAACAAACAAGTGATATTAACAAACAAAAAACAACACGAAATGTGCCGTTGCAAAGAACACGATTAAAACACAGGAATTTTACTCGAATTCATTGCATCAACGCCATTGTTGAGTGATCCACCAAAACTGCTGCTACCGCTTATGAGTGACACACAAAAGTTTCGTTTGTTCCAACAAATTTTCATCAATCCAACTGTTCAACCACTAGCAAATAACAGTGACCAAACAAGTTTGTGTATGTCCAAGAGAAATGGATTCCGGAAATTCTACTGCTTTTTCAATTGTAATGAAAAAATGGAGCATTTTAGGTAATTGTGGAGCATTTATAGGGCTCAATTATGCACTAAAATGTCATAATACTAAAATTATATCATACAAATAGTGCTTTTGATGATCATTCAATGAAGATAAAGTAAAAATTTAACGAGAGTCACTAAATAAAACAGCTCATTTATGTTGATGAAATGAAAAATATAGTAGATGCCTAGCATATGAATGGATCATCAGACTTCATGAAACACCGGTGACGATGAGGCACGTATTCAGAAGAGTAATAAACATAAAACACAAAGATTGAGTGTAAAGAAGATTAAGACATGGAAAGCCTTAATCGAAGACGACAAACTGTGATGTGTAATTAAATAGTCGTTCAGATAAACGATGATAATCTCACAGAGCAAAGAGGTGGAATATATGGTGGATGTTCAAAAGAACACGCGATTGATTGATTGTTTGATTGCAGTATGTTCACAATGAAGAAAGACAAAATAAGTGACTTTCAATGAGAAAATATTCAAAAAATGAAATCGGTCGTTTCAACTATAATATATCAGACAAGAGAAAATAGAAAATAGATTGTCAAACGATGCAGATTTCAAATGTATCAATCACTCGAGTATGTCGAACAACATAATTTCTAACAAGAAAGCCATTCGGAAGTGAAAAGCAGTCATGAAAGCATGGCAATGCCCCTAATAGCATCTGCATTAGAATGGATTGGTGTAGGATGGCAAGTTTGAATGTCCGTCATTAGAATGTCCGTCCTTCTGTCATCCATCCCACATTTTATTATCAAGAAATCCTGATCATAAAATGTGGGATGGATGGCAGAAGGACGGACACCTTGAGAGTGTTTCGAAATTCAGCAATTCTTTCAAATGGCTACGGGGAGAACATTTGGCATTTCATTCTTCAAAACAATACTGACATGACAAACTACACATAAGTTTTAGAGATAACAAATCTGACAGAAGAAAACATGAAATGGTCGCAGCTAAAACAAACGAGTAACTAACTGAAGCACAGCAATGATCATCACAAACGAACAAAAATATACAGTTGCGTTTCGCAAACTATTACATATATGCATGATATGCAATAAAACCCGATGACACAAGCAATTGCTGCTCAATAAACATGAGAAGGTAATGTGCGAGTTCGGATACACTCGCAAGCAGCCAAATAAGTGAAATTCATTGAAACTGTCGAATTATGATAATCGATAGAAATATCGACATGATCTCGCAGCAATACCATTGCATTTTCACTATTCCTGCAACAAATGAAGTTTTGCACAAAATCGTACGAATCGCATGATTCTAACGAAACAGTGTAATCGGATATCTGGTTCATTAAAGAGAATCATCATTCCGTTGGGAATCATTTCTATAATTACCAACGGAATGATGATTGACAGCTGAAAGCTACTATAGCAAAAAATGATCATTTTCATTGATAATTATCGGCATTCGTAGATGAACCGCTTCGTATGATAGTTTATGGAAAAGACATGAGAAGGGCTCAATCGCAAAAAAGACAAACCTCGACTTGCTGCCGAATCCACATATTCCACTTCAAAATCGTTCTCATCACCATTGCCTTTAAGCGCAGTTGCCCTGGCCATTCCATCGCCACGTCTTGAATCACCTTCAAGATAACCTCGTACATCGGATCTTTCAAACAGTCTGAATGGTTCATCTTGAGCATCGAAACGATCGCTGCCCGCAGCATCACTTCTGCCTGCATCACGCGTTAGTGCCGGATCGGAACGATGCTGAACTATGACGTGTGGACGATGATGGGAATAGTCGGCAGATGCATCGTTGATGACACCTGAAACTGTTGTTTCATCAGTGGAATGCATGGCTGTGGTACGTTTCATTAGTGAAAAATGCCGAAATTGTTGGCGAATGCGGGTGGACGGAGAACAATAAATGGTTAATTATATGCTGAACTGAACAATGAACGCAACTGAACCTGTCTGATCCAAAATGCGCGCATTGCCGAGAAGATTTGTCTGAAGACGTCCGTTCGGAATGTACAAATGTTGAGGCAATCGCAAGCGTTTCCCATCCTCACTTTCCAAATCCGCATTCGAAGCGCTCACCTCAAATTCCAGAACATGAACCACTACAGGTAAAAATGTCGGTTAAATGCTGATAAGCACAGCGACTTCTCTCCTTCATAAAGTCCTCTCTTCAAATCATCGAAGTAATTCTTCACATCATTATGATTCATTCACGCTATGTACTAATTCGTTGAATCCAATAGCTGCCTCAAACGTTCATAATAAAAAGCACTTACTGGAACGTACATAACTGGCACAGGGTATTGCCTCGAATCTACCGGTAACACCATTATATGCTCTCTGCTCGGGAACGAATCATCCGCTCCTACAATAAACCTCCTATATTCCCAAGGCATACGTGATCGCAATGTGCCTGAACCAGAAATTATATATTGAGAAATAAAAATACTATTTTTGTTTGAGAAACAAAAATACTAAAAATACTATTTCAATGGGATTATAATCGATAAATCTCTTAAGAAAGTTCCATTCAACCCACCCGTTCGATCAATAGCTGCTGAGGACGAGTCCATTCGAGGGTTGACGTGAATCTGAATTCGCATTTTTTGCGATGCACACAGACCCCCATTGAAATTCTCAAGACCTTCAGGCGTCCCGGTTGATGTGGCTGCAAAATGACTTCCTTTCCACACGAGTGAAATGTTTCAAAGCCGGAAATTTGCCATGGGAAAACAACAATAACTAGAGCGAATAAATGGTTACAGTACATAACCGCTTTACCAACCACCAACACTGTCTATCGCATTCATCGTTGATTGCCGTAATGCCCTCTAAAATCTTATCCAAAAATAAATTGTCACAATCGATGACTTATTACCAGCAAATATAATCCTGATTAGATAATCTCGATGATATTTATCTAACCTCAGCAATAAACAACCTATTGCGTAATGCAATCCGTCCACTTCACTCATAATTCGCTTCAATACACCGCAATGTCAATTATGATGACTACAAATGCCATTCATCTAAACTAATGCGCGAAAATGTCTCATCTGCGCAAATGAATAGCGTTGTGAATTGAGAGAATTTGAAGAGTGTTTTGCACGATGAACACCAAACCATAACAATGTAACAGTATTGTTTATGAGCATTAATAATGATCAGACACGTAAATGACACCCAAACATTGAGCTCATCGTATCACCGTGCAACGTCAAGGTTGCCGTCGAATCATTTCCGCTTCATATCACTTCAGAATGAGCGGCGTCAACAATAAACCGTTGGTTCATCTATCGTATCCCCTAACCTTGTTTACCTCTCTTCCGATCTCGACTTCAGCTCTTACTTCAACTATCATTTCATGAATGATAGAATAGTGTATGAATCTGCATCGCACATTACTTCTCGAATTATCAATATTTTGAATGAATAACCAAATGCTTTTGGTAGGTGCATTTTAAAAGAATAATGCGATTGTTTGGCTTACAAATGAAATAGTAATCGTTATTCGGTTTATATGAGAGTTCGTTTGGCAGCATCGGAATCTCTCGTAGTCGTATGATTACGGAATCATTCGCTTTTGTGCACGTTCCTACGAGTGCATCGGTGAATCTCGACAGACGTTGACACGAAAATGCCTCTCGTTCACTCACCTGTATATCAATAGGAAGCGTTGAAAATTTCAACAATATTTGTTACATCTGCTATTCTTTAAGCTAAACGCTGAACGGTCATGATATTGTACTCAATTCATTTGTGAATCTTTAAAAAACTGCGACGAGTTTGAGTGATGATTGCAATGGAATGAAAATAACCCTGTGAATGGCAACGTGTTCTGACCCATCTTGAGAACATGCGAAACGAATACGGTCGTTGATTCGAACGTCTCGCCTTAATATGCGCAAACCTGACGCCAGGAACCTGAATTAGTTCTGGCCTGAATCAAAACTGTTCAAAAATTCCGAAGCATACTCATATGACTGAAGTTACTTCGTTCGGTTTTGCTTTCATTTTTTTGTTCTTTTAATGATCAAGCAATAAACGAAGTTGCAACGCAGAACTTTATTAAAAAAAGTAGTGCAACTCCATACACAGCAAAATTCCTATTGAGGTCGGTAAATACCAGAGTGAAAAGTGATCTTACATATGAAAACGCTAATTTTGGCTAGATTGATGAATGGAACATATGAATAACGGTAATCAATTAAAATTTGTTTCAAATGAATGCATGAAACTGACAGCGGATTAGAGGAAACCCAGTCGAGATCAACCGTTGCACAATGCACCAGCAGTTGGTGTAAAACAATTAACAAGTAGGTAATCGCTAGCGAAGTTGGTGTGCTTATCAGAGACGATAACATATCCTGCAACGTTCAAAGTAGACTGCGAAAACACGCGAATAGCGAAATTGTTCATCATTTAAGTGAGCAAACTGAAGAAGGAAAACTATTTCTTCCGAAATTCACAAATGTGAAGTTTGCAGAAGTGCTTAACGTTCGACTGGATCATGTTGTCGATTTGTTACGTTCGGTAGATCGGCTCAAAATTGACAGAAGCTCTTAAGGAAATGATAACTTTATGAACTTGAAAGCCGCACAGTGGCACACTAAAGTCCTTACAAAGAGGAGATTTAAACAGAGATAAATGCGCTTCTATGAAAAAGATCTGCTGCCACATTCTGTGTTTCTTTCCCACAAGCCGAAATGGATGAATGAATAAATATTCACATATCATTCATATGCAATGCTCACAAAACCAACAATCCACAGTACGATTGATATTTTGATTCAGAAATGAATTTTCAGTAGTTATTGCTACTTATTTCTTGATTATATCTTGAATTTCTCATTACATTCAGCACCGATATCACTTTGATCGTTTTATTGAATTATCTTCAATATCTTCACTAGGCAACTGTTGTGCAGTTGAAGAGAAACATGAAAGAATAGCAAGCGATTTCTGAGAACACAGACTGAAAAATACTCTTAAGGCAGTGATATATATCAGCTAATAAAAACCGGAATCAACTATTTTCGAATTCGAGACAGCGAACGACGACTAGATGCTCTTCGAGGGTTTTCGTGAAATCAGATGTGGGAACTGACCATTTCTTCCACCCTCTAGCTGCATATTTATTCCTTTCGTGAAGGATGGCCGACAGTCGATTGCAACAAGAAGGCGAGAAATTTGAGGAAGTTTTGTCACGGAGCAAGGTATTGGAAATTCCGTGGGCATCATTTTGCTTCATAAAATTTGTGTCCCTTTTCTTGACTAAAATCAAGAGTCGTTCAAATGCTCCGGTAATTACCATCCAAAAACACCAGTAATGATCACTCGGTATGCACAGGTTTAGAGCTGATTGTGAGCGCACTAATGGAACAACATTTGCCTGCGATAGGTAAATAGCGATTTGATAAGGATGGGTGATTATTTAATAAGCGTTCTCCTATAAAATGAAGCGCGACCATACGATGGATGCGAAACACGTATGTGCGGTTAATGTGCCGAGAAGATGGGACACATGAGACGATGGAAAATGCGATCATCGAGTAGAAAATAGGAATGAGAAACGAATGTGAATGAAGAATGAAATTGGTAATTGATGATAAGAATAACAAATAACAAATGATAATGCTCGTAGGAAAAGAGCAAATAGAAATTATTCGATGAATCAATTGAATTGAAACGATGATAAGAATCTTTTCACACATTATTAATTCTTTTATGCTGATATTTGCTATTGAAAAAATTTGTTTTGTTATTGAAATGTTTCAGTGGCAGTGATTTTTTTTGAAGGCTGAATCTTCTTTCAAATCTATGCAATTGCTTGAACGGGTAAGTGGATTCGTCAGAATGATCCGCGTTCGTTTTGAGTTATTTCGGTCGAACAAAATTTTTCTCTCAAGCAAAGAACGTATCAATGAAGATTCACAGCATTAGCTGAACTAATACCCCGTTCATTCGGTCACCAATATCCCACGCTAGAGTGGCAATGTTTACTTCGGAGAGTCACCACTCGTTCGGTTTAGATATCTCATTAAACCCCATCAGTAAGCAGTTTTTCCGGGTTAGTTCAAATTCAAAAAAGTTGAAGGAATAACTCGCACAGTGTGCTCACCTCAATCATGAAAATCATAACAATGCGGCATTAAACCAAAACTTTCGCTTCTTCTCTTCACTCTTCAATAACGTACCCGTTCCGGACACTTGCAGCAGAAAAACCACAGACTGAAATGTTGTAAAAGAATTTAACCAAGCAAGTTAGACGAATGAACTGCAAAACTGCATGCGACTAGCGAGAAACCGTCTAGAAAAAGCACCAAGTTCGAAAGTCACAACATTTTCATGCTTCAGGTTACACGATCGATTGCATATAAGAACAACTCTCGATTCCACAATAGAACGGCATTTCACAATCCAATCTGCCAAAGGCATCAATTTTCACATTCGAATTCATTTCTTTCCATTGTCACCATGGCAAAAATTCCCATCAATTGATCCTATCGAAACGTTTCGATAAAAGCTTGTGTAAACCTGTCGATTCACACCGAACATTTCATTCACTCACAATCATTTCTTCAATAACATTATCAAAAAATTCCCATATTCAAGTTCGTATGTGTTCATTGACAACAAAAAAATTCACTTGTATACGATCGTACCGAATCTCATGAGTCTAACAAGGTAGAGGGCACTAGAGGGGACCATACTAGCTAAATTAATGGAACGTACGAGAGCAATGAGTAAACAAAGTTGATGAAATTAAAACGATTGTAATTATTTGCTGGAATGGTTCAATAAATAGTTTCAGTGAAACACCACTAAATGAAAAGAAAACAATAAACGAAGGTGAGCATTTGATGGGATGTTCCTTACTGAATGTGCAATGAACAATATAATGATACAACATCAGCATGATGATATTCAATCGCATATGGCAATGATATGTAATAATAACATTTCAAATGGTAAACACAAATCATCATTATTAGAGAGTATATTCCAAGTGACATTTGCTGAATATCCAGCAGTCAAATCGATGCGTTAACAAATAGGTGAATTATTGTCAAGATCAGATTGATATATTTGCAAAAGTATTGATCCTTTAAGAGATATTTTTTCCTGCAGGAACAATGGGAAATTTTCAAATAAATGTTTTGCTTGGTTAGGTCCATGACTGAGTTCAATGCAGACAAAAAGGTTAATTAATTGCAAGTTCTCAGTGTGTTGAGGCAAGTTCTCAGTAAATGATAATATTTTTGTGTGATATTGCAGTTGGAAATACTATGGTGATCCTCAGCTGTATAGTCAATTAAAGGTGGAATGAAGATTTTGTAAATATTGTTAGCAGATCGCATGAATTCATTCACTTATCTTGTGACTCATTCAGTAGCATATTTTGATTGATGGAAATGCGCTTTTTTTGGAATAAACTATCCTTGAACGAAACACTATCAAAGAGCGAGCACTAAGAAAAAATTCGAGTCGAAATTCTACAATTACCTTAGTTGTCAAAGCGATGATCAATTGCTGCTGAGCTGTTCGGCAGATGATGGAGTCATCTTGTCTGTGGATGCAAAATAAATGAAGTGAATAAAGAGATGATTCGAAGAACACTTTGAAAAGGCCAGCAAATATACCTGATCGGAAAACGATTCATAAAGCAATGATGAATTGGATGTGTACGTATAAAGTTGATTCTACATTTACCAATTTCACACTTTACACTTCGTTATCATTAATTCACAAATGATACACACAGCATTATGATGCCAGTGATTAGTTGTTTGTACAGCTAAAGCAAATAATTGCTCCATATCAAGTATTTGTCTGCGTTACGCAAAGGCTATCTATGCCTTTTCTTGATACATAATATTCGATATTATGTGTTAATGTATACAAATTCATTTATTCAAATACCGATAATCACATGCAAGAGGATTATTGCAAAAAGGACGACGGACGTCTTGGCGTTAATCATCACTCTTCATTCACCACTAAGAATATTAACCATATCATGAAATACCTTCAAATGGAGGATGAACAAGTGACAGAAACAAGTTACACATGTTGCTTCATCAAGCCGATTAGTGCTTGCATCATCGACGATTTACAAACAAACTTTCAGCGCATCTATCCTCATCATCAACAAATCGCTGCTATACGATATCGCTGCAGCAATAGTTTCATTTTAAGAATCACACGGATACTTCATTGATAAATATTCAATTCTGTTGCAAATCCATCCAATGAAAAATAAATTACACTTGAAAACTGAAACAAAACGGATAGAAATGAATGTCACATTCAAATTACATCACATTTTGGGAAGCTTCAGTGAACTTATTGTTTTGGAGCAATTCAGTATTGATGTGAAATATGAGAAACAAATTCTACCTTAGTATGCATGAACGAATTTTTAATATTCTCATCATATTGACCAAAAAAATTTTTGCTTGATATAATTTCATCACTGACTGAAACATTTCTCTTCATTTCGTCAGAATTTTAGCGATTGATCAATTCAGATGAATTAATTTCCATATTGCCCAACAATATTCTAACAATAAGAACAGCAACATCATGGATGGCGAGGTAATGCAGGCATATTAATTCCAACTAAAGGTCTTGTGTTTCTGACCATGGATAGTCCTTGGAGCCTTGAAAGAAATCGTACACACTGAAGGTTCAAGGAACTGTATGAATGCTCCTAAGTAAGAGGCTTAAGTGACAGCTGGATATGAGATATCACCCTGATGACGACTCTGAAGAGTGATAAACTATTCGTTTTCTCTCATTCACTCACTCTACAAGATTTGAAATGCTTTGCCAAAGACCAAGGAGAATTGCACTGAAAGAACTGAAAAGAAAACTAGTGGCGAATCAAAGAACTGGTTTCTTTCTCTAGAAGAAACTCAGAAAAAATGTTGCCTATTACCATCACAATACGGTAACGCATTCCTACTACGATGGTTTGCAGGAAAAACAGTACCCAAATTGATAGCACAATGTGCTTACAGGAATCTAATGCATTCTATTATTATCAACCGAAAGAATTAACGGATGATCAATGAATGTTCTATCGTTGCAGATTGAAATTAAGTGGCGATAAAACAATTTGAACATCGCATGTCGATCGTTTCAGCAAATTCTAAGGAGCTAAAGTATTAATATTAATATCTTTGCAAATTGAATACTTCATAGACGACTGAATGGAACAGCTAAGCGAATTAATAATGATCGCTACCATCAGCTTCATTGGAAAATTGGATCGGATGCATTCTTAGCCTCTTATCTTTGAGTATCCCCATCCTGACCTCCCCCCCCCCCAAAAAAAAAAAGGAGAATTAAGAATATTAAAAAAAGTATCAACCATCGTGAATACTGCATGAAGTTGGGTGAACAAGTTGTTCTTATGTAACGACGACAGCAAATACAATGTTTGAGGATAGTTCTCATTTGAATATGGCATCGTATAGTAATCAACAGCATATGGTAGGCAGTGCGAAAGGTTATTTGGCATGTGGTTAACACCTAATGAAACCAAGTTGATATTTAACGACGAGGGCAAAGCGACGCACAGAGTAAAAGAGGTTACGAAGAGGTGAAAACGAGATTCGATCACATAAAAGGATCATAAACCGTAATCGAATCTTTATACTCATTTACGCAATCAAATCCGTTTGAAATCTTCACTGAAACTTCTTTGTTTTAATCGCACTTTATGAGTTGCAAACCTGATCTGGCGGTAAATGAACCGACATTCCGATGTTGCTGCAGTGCGCTTCGATGGACACTGGTATTTGGATAATCGCTTGAGCGGATATTTCAAAGGTTTTCATTCTGATTGCGGTTTCATCCTTTCTTTCGAATGCTACAACTCAAAATTCGAAAGAAGGTAACTGATAGCGTCACATGTTTGGAGTGTACGCTGTCCTCGTGAATGTTTAATTTCGTTTTATTCATGATCACTCGTTACAATAGGAGGACACAATTGGGGACGAAGCAAATCTTGCATGAACGCGATGAAGTAGTGAATATTATGCTCAGATCTACACAACAGAATGACATCAATAATCAGAAGACTGTCGGAGTCATGACAGCGGAACTGTCATGACTCAGAAATAACCTTCTCAGTTAGTCCAGAAGTACCAAATAAATGAAAAATTGTCAAGGATAACCGAAATCAGAAACAACACCGAGAATAGCCATTCGACGTCGATCGGAAGGATGCAGCACCTCTATAATGTATCCAAAACGCAAACGACAGCTATCGTTAAATGCAAGCCGAGCGATGTGTTGAAATGAATCATAAAATATTTTCTGATTTCATATATCACTGCTCTCATGTCAGCAGGTGCTTCCACAGTGGAGCAATAAGGTATTTACTTGTTGAAAGGTTTGTAAACGGAGCCAATTTCAAGAAGTTCGACTCCAGGTGTGCGAATATTTCGAACAGCTGATAGTGATATAACTGAATATAATTGATGAATAATATTTTTTCAAACTTCACATTCAAATTTGCAGGCTGAAGCGCACCGTCGGAATAACTTCCAAAAAATGTTACTACCTGTGCACCACCACACATTTTGGAATGAGAATTTGGAGGGATTTCCAGTGGGAATTCATTTCAAAGAGAATTCAAGGCTGTGTAACACATCGCCTTGACAATATTCAGATTCAGATTTGAAACAAAATGATAGGTGAATCATTAAGAAACGTTGACATCTAAGATTAAAAGAAATACGCCACCTGATCTCATCACTAAAATCCTCACAAAATATTGAAACGAAACATTTCCGAAGGGATTTCGTTGTTTGAAATAGTTGATGAGTGGATCCGACGAAAGACAAACAAAATTTTCATAGCTGATCGTCGACTAAACTGCTACCGATTCGACTGGCAGCGATTGTTATTTTTAGTTCGATTGTTTATTTCGCTCACAAAATGCCTTCCTTCGCAAAGCACATACCGTTCAATCATCCATTCATTCCGTCCGTATCTTTGCATCAAAATTCATTCATTTTTATGAACTTTCATCGCAAACGTTCTACGATATGTTGGCGCAATCCAAACAGAAACAGCATGATTACGGGCAGGTGAAATTTAATGTCAGATATTCGCTCGTTTACTTCATTGATACTACTGATAACGAAGAACGGAGCACAATTTTTCCGCACGAAAAGTGCTAAAGCAAACTTATTTTCAGTGAAGAAATTAGTGAGAATAATTGATAAACTGGTCAGTAGTTCCGTTCGGAAAGCATACAAAACTAGGATATTTAAAACCAAGAATCTTTACGATGATGCGTTCCGGATACAAAACATATGTTTCCGTCTTGAAGTAGTTAGGAAGATTAACTCCAAATGATTCTGATGATCACTTTGATGGTTTCGCAGATCGTTTCGCTGTTTGCTTTATTATGACAACGAACGCTAACAGGACATCTGACTCATATACCACCTATCCATCTACCTGTCCACATATGCTTTCAATTAATCAACGTCATTGCTCGTTGTCTAGTATTAGGCGGAAAAAACGTACGGAAAAGATCAGCGAAAGAGCTGGAGTAATGAGCTGGAATAAGAAGCAGCTGCTGATGAAGCAAGCCTTTTCATCGCTTGCATTCATTTTTCACGGATCTTGGTGCATTTACTCACTGAACAATACACACAGTGAACGTGATTCGATGGTATCGTTTCAAAATCACATTCATGGCACGCATTCTTGTGACTGACTGACTGCTCATGGATTATTCATTCTACGAAATCCAAACATCCGCTTGCAATGATAATCCTTTTCATCACGAACACAAAATATATCATCTAAATTCATCGCACAGAAGGGGCGGGGGATGTAACTGATTATTCATTCGAATGCAGCCAGCACACATTGTAGATAGTTGATTTGTGTAGATCTATAGCAATAAATTTGTTGATGAATGTCTATCGACAGACAGAGAGCATGCGATTGATAACTACACCTGATGCGGTCGGTCAATAACGTCTCAGAAATTATGATTCGAATCATTTGGAAATACGAAATCAAGGTTAAGCTCATTATATGGCAGCAATTACTACTGTTTACATTCATTATGTAATTTTACTGTCAAGTCAAATAACCATTTCGACTGATGACAACGTTCACATTGTGTTACAAGATAATTTCCATGCAGTTGAACGGATATCATTGGAATAATAGGCGTTTCCTAGGCATTTTGATTCCAGTGAATGGAATGTGACTCAAATTACTCTCAAAAATCACGCGAGACGATTAGGCATGGGAATAGTGGGTCAATTACCCGCGTTGTTCTATGTTCTTCGACTGAATGTTAACTCGCGGGACATTCAATTTTTCTTACATATTATCACTGTTGTTCTTCACTGATGAAGCAATCAATTTGTGGAATTTGATTGAAATTAGTGGTAATGACTTGATTAAGATGTTTCGATACACTGAAAACCGAAACAGCAGCGATCATGAAATCGAATGATCGTAAATTGTTCGGTTAACGTTTTTTTTGGAGAATGATTAATGAAGAAAGTAGAGCGGCGCATTGTGGGTTAAAACGTGGATGAATACTTCGAGGAATTCTTTTTTATACCGTTCAGCATTCCATTGATAAATGATCCATTCGTTTGTGAAGGACCTTTCTGGAAGCACATATCTATAAGGGAGTTTGGTGTTGTTGAATGACTGGTTGTCAAAGGAGACGTTCGGAAAAAGGAAAAAATCCCTTAATGATTGAGGAATTGCCTGACGAATTGAGACCATATAAGTGAAAGAAACGAGTGAATTCGTCACTAGAAATCGCTTGGCAAAAAGTGATTCTCATAAAAGGTTATTAACGTGGATAGTGGGAATGGGGATAATGCGGTTGACAACTGCAGTGTTTGATTGATAGCTGAGGAGTTGTTAGTGGTTGTAAGGGGTGGATGGAGTGACTCCCTGCCGAAACACTTCATTACATCTTGACACAGTATCAGTTGTCTTTGAATAACAGTGCAACCAAATATAACTGTGCACACTCAACGAATTCGATAATTCATTGTCAATGTCATTGCTTTGTGTTTCTAGTCCACATTTTTGCATTTCAAAATGCCTAATGAAATTGTAATGATTTCTCACATTAATCCTGAAAGTTTCAGTGAACGCAACATAATATTCCAGATGAAACGACCAAAAACTAAGCAGCGATACAGTACCCCAAAATAGAGGAACCATATGAGTTTGCGAATAAAGTGATGATGAAAATAGCATAAATTCAGTGTGACTGTACTGTCTGCGTATCGGAAAAATATACGAAAAACTGATTAGCAAACACCTTCCAAAATATTGAATCGTTTGAAATGCACGTAATATTGTTAACATCAGTAATTAATAACAATATTGCGTCGAACTGATCAGATACGAGCAAAACTGTCTGGTGCAAGCTCGATAATCAGTTGGCCTCGAAAGGAACTTGCTGTCAGATGAGGAGTTCAGAAGCACAGCATCGTTTCCACTACTTTGCGAGCGCAGTGACCATTCATGGTGTTGTTCGGTTTGTCATCACTATTGATGAAGCCAACATTCAAGAGCAGAACACAAAAAATCACACGCACTCGTCTGTGCATTTACCAAAACATAGGTGTTAACGATTCGGAAATGGGGCAAATTCATCAACGAGATACGCCGAACCTTATAGTAGAACTGAAGTCGAATTCAGCCACCAGCTGCTGATTGGAATTTATGTGAATCAGCGTTAAGCACCTCGGAAAATTGGCTTGTAATTTGCATATTACACCAGCAGAAAAAAATTGATACGCTTCATTCACTTGGACAAGTGCGTGATTGAGAGATAGATAACTGCTGACTGGTGGTGCTATTTGTTGCTATTATCAACGATCTTGTTTCGTTTTTTGTGGCGCAATTTATCTGTTTTCCCATAACAAAACTTTGCTGTTGGATGAGTTCGGAAAGGATGACCAGAGAATGTGTTCGATTCACAAACATTCATGGAACTTCCATGCTAAACGCAACCAATCCCATTGGAGCATCATCAATAGCATCTTATTAGTACATAATAAATACCAGTACACTGTGCTTTAATATTTCCAAATATCATAGCACTATGAACAAGACATCGTTCGAAATCATTCATTCATCTTATGTTCTGAACGAGCTTTATTTAGTAGTGATAACTTATCAGATGTATCTGAAACTATCAAAGCTTCACAAACATTTTGGGAATAATGCGAAGTGGTGTTCTGGAAAAAGACCACGATTGTCAAAGTGGAGGAAATTTTTCGATAAGCATTTGTGAAAATGAACAGTTGAGTCATTATTTAATGCCATTGTTCTGCTTCAGTCAATTGTGTATGCACGCAAACTGTAATAAACGAATCAATCCACTCACGAAACCAACTGCGTCAATTTCTCTGCGCCAATGGTCACTATGTCCAGTTTTGTTCATTCATGCGAACATTCTATCAAAACAAGCAATCAAGCTGAACAAACACAGCGAACAATTCGCGAAATTGTTTTTCGAGTGACAAAACTGTCTCGAAATCGAATCGACAACAGACACTTGCGTCCGCTGTTTGCTTTTCTGAATCATGAATTGATGTCGAACATCACTGGCTAATCAGAAGTGAATGTTTTCGGAAATTTCATCGAATTTCACTTTTTGCAGACTCCATCTGAATCAACAACAGTTTCGATCGAAGCTCGTTCACGGTGACTGCGCAAGCCTTCCACTGTGCCATTCACTACGAAATCAGCGATAACACAACGGTTTCCATGCTCATTCATTTCGCAATAAGTCCGGTCGACAGTGCACAACAAACTGTAGACTCACATTGTGAAGCATTCAGGATTTCATATCTTACTGATTATTGCGGCTCCATGCTTCGATCATTCTTTGCAGTTTTCAGTGAGCATATCCTGCATCAATGTGTTTCCAATTGCCCACCACACTGTTTGTTGTTTGTGTACTGCTGATGGCGATCTTGAGTGCTTATGGAGCAAACAAAACTTTGTGGCAGATCAACAGCGATCGTAAGGCAAATGTGCAATTCGGTGATCTGCGTAAGTTCGTTGAAAGGATTCATCCGGAATGAGTCAATTTCTGATCATCTTTCTGATGGCTAAGGATTCACTGGATCCGGAATTAAGGAATAATCCAAACTGAAATGGAGAATTCCTGAACGCTGCTATGCCACTAGTTGAATTCAGTTTCGAAACGGCAATGATGCTGTTCATGTGCTCTCGTTAAGAGCAATGTACAATTCATTTGTTCCCTTTATTTGCTTTTCGCATTACTACCGATATTGTGCATAATATGAAGACGTTAAGTTTACAGTCGTTTCGCCGAAGCAATCGCATAAATATGTGCGAAGCAAAGAGCCGTTAAGGTATGTTTCTCGAAAAGGCGCCTATGATATCCGATGGAAGGACAACACCGTACCGTTTCAACTGTCCAATCAGTACAATGCGTTTGAGTCAGTTTTCACTATTTTTGCATCGTTCACTCTCAAGTTACCATCCAGTCGACGATATTTTTAAGATGGCGTCTAATCAGTGATCTTTCAAGGAAGAAAGTGATCATGACGGCACTTCTGGAATTACAGCGTCGTTCATGTTTCAAGTTTGTCAAGAGGACAATGCAACCAGACTACATTGCGATAGAGCCGCTCGACGGTTGCTATTCGTATGTAGGTCGCATTGGTGGGTCTGATGAATTCATTATCTTAAAGATACTGCATTATAGATTACAGACTAATTTCATCCATAGATGTTGGTCAAACAAGTTGATATCTCAAGCAGCTTAGGATTACTTCTAATTTTGCGACAAACAAATCTATTTCGGTTTCAGATAGGCGATTTCCAGCCTACAATGAAGGAATAAAGTGAGCAAATACACACGCTAATAAAATGTAACAAAAATAGAACAGATTATGAGGGCAAAATTTAACTAGATATACGGGTAATTAATTAGTGCTCGAGCTAAAAGTATTGCCTAAGTATTTTTTGCTAATGTAATAATGTTTGATAAGGTGGTCGCCAACTGATGTCGTTGGGGCGGGATTGCTTGGCGAATTACATCATATGGCATGAGATGATGCACGTGATCGGTTTCGAGCACGAACATCAACGACCCGATCGTGATGCGTTCATTCGCATCGAATACGAGAATGTGCTACCTGGTCAACTCGGTTAATCCTCAAAATAAATTTCCTACCTCCGTTTAGGTTATTCATAAAAGTGCTGAATTAAAATAAAAATTTTGGGGCTGAGCAGTTGAGTGAATGTTTCAGAAAACTTCCACAAGTTACGATCCGACGAGGTGAATGTATACGATCGCAAATATGATTATAATTCGATTATGCACTACGACGGAACGGCGTTCGGTAGGCTCGATGAAAAAACAATGCGAAGGCTTGTTACAATGATACCACTAAAGGTATATTCTACGCACTTTCAGCACTGACACTATTTGGAATAGATATTGTTTTATTACACTTCACAATGACTGAATTGAAAGCAAACTCCAAGCTGCTGAAGCTTGATTCAATAGAATATGTAGTTAAACTGGTTTACTACATTCCGATACCATTGAAACCTGTGCTTTAATCGATATTCTCAGGTGAAAATTTCATCGGATCTATATAAATGTATATACAATCGTTCAGATCTAAATTCATTTTCCAGAAAGGCGTTCAGCTGAACGATAATACGGAGTTCACTCGTCTCGATATTGAAAAATTGAATCAACTTGGGAAATGTAATAAGCAATCAACAGGTTCAGACCCATACACATTTTTCCTTATAGTTTCCATTATCGTTTTGACTCGATGAAATCTATTGTGATGCCCACTTACTCAAATCTTTAAGCTGCTGAAATCAGTTTACGCACAATTAATACTCATCTTTCTCCCATGCAAGAAGAATGTTCAATTAATAATCATAAGTAATATGGATATCGGAACACAATCACCGACTTGGAACTATGCAATGGAATATAGGTTGCATGCAGATGAATACTCTCCAATCCTTAACGGGTCACCATTTCAGTGAAATTGATGTTTGATGATGTATTTCCACTTTCTTGATTTCACCGAATTTTTCTAGAGACGCCAATATCTGCACAAGAGAATTGTACGGATAAGGATTCACGATGCAAGCTGTACATAAAAGACGGTTTGTGCGATAATCTCTTGTACCAGTGAGTTGCTTATGAATATTTTTAAACGTTGATCAATATGGGCGATGCATTTTTAACAACTTTCGTTTGTTATTTCCTTTTCAAACACATATTCGCCTCAGACATTCCCATCTATCCGAAAACAAGTCACGAACACGTTCTCAACGTGATACATTCATTTGTGATACATTCTGAGTTTGTCATTTTATTAGCATGTAAACGTTCACTTGATATGTTCCATTTCTCGAAGTGAATATGATCTATAAGAAGTTTAATGACATCCTCATATTCAAGGGATCTTATGCAGCAGTCATGCGCTCAATCATGTGGCTTCTGTACAAAACCATGATCGATGGCTTTCATCGTCCACACGATAAACTCCAAAGAAATCATTTCACAGAGTAAGTATGACCACACTCACGATCAGCTCAGCAGAACATCTAAACATTTTCAGATGTCCTTTCTCTTCTCCTGTTAAGGCATTCGTTCATCTTATTCATTATTCCTATGTTACGAATGCTTAACTCAGCTGTTACCTGTTTCGTCTGTATCAGCACTTTGCAGAAATTTCATACTGATGATTGTCAATTAAATTGTCGAATCACTGAACGCGTTGCGTTATCATTCATCTATATTCCATTCAACATATTTTAAAGATATCGTTTCCAGTGTTTTGGTGCTATTTATTTGTTTTCGCTTTCAGGAAAATCAGATCGGAATTTTATGAACAACATATCAAAGGTGTGATAAATCGGACGAGAAGGGCGAAACAAAATTCATTTATTCCTATCATTTAATGACGATTGTATATATTTCTGATATCAGTGCTGTTGATCATTAATATCGATGAAAATTTAATTGAAACAAAAACATGAGAAACATGAAACTAAGGAATGCAGGACGGTAGAGGTAAGATTAAAAAATGCGAAATCAAACGAATTACAGAAAGGAAAAGATGAAATCAAATCATGGAATATGCTACAGATCTGTTGAAGAGGTATTGAATGCAACAGAATCAAAAGAAAGCGAGAAAACATGTGAAATTCCAATAAAAATAATCGTATCAGCTGAATCGCTGAACGCAACTAAAACGAAGTAAATAGTGAAGTTTAGTGACCAGATTCGATCTACTCTATTAAATCAAGACAAATCACAGTGAAGCATTTGAAAAAGCTACAGGAAAGATCAATCATGGCAAGCCTCTGAAGAGCATACATATGAAAATAATGAAACAATGTCACAATAACGCGGCACAATATGTACCATATATCCTATCGAATCACATTCATAATAACATGAAATGATCAGTAATATTTTCAGCAGGAATAGTAATAAGTTCAATATAGTAAAGTTTTTAGATGTCTCAATCCCAATTAATCAAACAAGCTAATCTATAAGTTTTACACTACTCAACAAGCAACACTATAACAGCATAGTCTCCAAATGAGATTGCATCCCGTTTTCATATTTTGCAGAAGCTCTTGAGTGAGAAACATATGCAAATGAAAATAAAAGACGCGGTCAACATTTCTAAAGTTGTGAAAGCTCCTTGGAACGTTGTGTTGAGGCGTTTACAGCTTCAATGAGTGCAGATCGGGCTCCTGAAGGTTGACAAAACTTCAGATGAAAATATACTCAAATCAAACGAAAATGATCACTGTTCAAAAGAGAAGTTTTTTCAAAAGGATACGAACGAAAACGTTGTAATGGAGTGAGCTACTGGATTCTGTGACGGAGAAATAATTTTATCAATTTTAATGGCACATAATGAGATGATACACTTCCTAATATTGCTCGCTCGAATAGAATTACAGATCAGCGATTTCAGCGCTTTTCAAGGATTCCTTTTCACACTTCAGCAAAAAATTCACGAAGCAATCGACAACCATCAGACATGAAACCATCGCAGCGGAATAAGAGCTCTATTTCAATATGCAATCACACTATGGTTACTGGCTAATCACACAATTTCGGTTTGTAGAAACCTAAACGCTCCTCTGTAATTGACGTAAGCAAACGTAAGTGAACATTCACAAATTCAAAGTGCTATCTCACTAACCGTGCCGCTCCAATTCGCGCACACCACAAATTGTAATACCAGCCGGTGAGCAGACATTATCTCTGAGTTTTGCTGGATGTTCGTCTGATTCGAGCGCCATCTTTGCAGCACCCTAAAAGTGCACTTCAAATCATTCAACGAAAATGCTTCTTGACGGTACAATGAATACATTCGATGCAGACTTACCATAATAGTTTGAGATGCCAGCGCGAGAGCTGTTGAACGAGGCAAGCCACCCAGCACACCGCCATCAGCTAACGCCTCAATCATTGTGAACACCTGAATCAATCAATTGTTCCATCAACACTTACTGTACCAAAAGCCACACTGTTTCACTGCGACAAACGATCAACGACTGAACTGATCACGTATTTTTATACAAAAAGCTTCCGAAGAAACACCGCGCAGGCCTTCTCAAATTTCATTCGAAAGTGAATCCGCAAAACGCAGTACGAAGGTTGCAAAACTGCACAACGAGAATTCCATATTTCGATGGCCAACAAAACATCCCAAAATCGTTCAGAATGCATCGAAACTAAAACGAACAGAAGCAGTTCCACATCCAGTAACAGCAGTTGCCACATCGAAGCATTTTTCGGCGATCACAAAAGACTTTCCAACACATTCAGCTAAATACGCCACAACGTCAACCTGCAAAACGGCATCGATTCAAAACGAATTCACACCCAACAATTTACAAATCACGATTCCTTATTAACAGTTTTTAGAAATATCACACATTTGATCACAAAAAATTATTAAAGTAATAAATAATCACAGATTCATCAGATTTAATGTCCAAAGGAGAAGTAGTACTTTGATTCGTTTGAGAGGAATTTACGCAGATGCGCTCAGACTCCAGTAATATTTCTCGGGTGATGATAAGTGATGAAAGAATGTTTGTGTTGAAAGAAAAAGAGCAACTATCATACGGATATAGTGTTGCGTAAAGACCTGAGACTGAGGAGTAGATTTACCAGCGGCAATCGCTGATGCACTAGCACCGAGCGAAGCGGGGATAGTCGGCATCATACGGAGCACTCTTGTGCCTTGGCCTCCTTTCTGTGAAGCCTATAACTGACATGAAATATTGTCAAGTGAATTCTGCTGAAGATATATCCTCTCGATCTTACACATCAATGATCCACCTGCTTCGATCGCTCTATGCAGAAGAAAAGTTTTTTCACATATGTAGCCAACAACACTAAACCAACGAACAATTCAATAGAACTGAACTATTTTGGAGGCTCTAACAATTACTGCACAGTCTAATTTATCTTCTAATGTCAAATTTCGAAGATTTATCATTTCCCTGACTCTTGAAATTTATTATACGATTTCCAGTGAAAGTTTGAAGACAGAACGGAAGTATCTATAAAATCAGATTGTACAATTGAAAATTTTCATAACTCACGTGTTTCTGCAGAGTTTCGATATTGATACCACTCATGATTGACACCAGTATCTTTGTTCGATGCAGACTTTCACCACTTAATTCCTCCATTACAGAGTCAAGTTGCTGAGGTTTGATCGCCAAAAATACAATACCTCAAAAGCGAACAAACTGAACTTGCACATTATTTCACTGAATCAAAACAGAACGAATTAAACTACAATCAACAATATTTTTAATGTTTTTGATTCATTGAAATTTTTCTTTCGAACATGCATCCATCAAATTTATCTCTTATACACTGCCGAGAAAAAATAAATACCGAGAAAAAATAAACTTGATTTTTAAATTTTTACCAACCGTTGCCATGATGTTTCAACATTTCATTATTGTTTGTATAGACATTTTCGAAACCAAGCTTCTAAAATGCATTATGAGTTCACTTGGTAAATGAAAACTTCTTTGATCAAAACAATCAATTCAAGTAACTGAGTGACATCGATTCAATTTGAAATTCTGTTTCGTCGTATAAATAAAAGAATATCTCCGTTGGAACTTTATTTTCTGCGCTCTTTTCGGGTTGGAGCTTTTGTACAAAACTCAAATTGTTCACCACCTTCCAACGAGATACAGACGATTGACTTTGGACACTGATTGCAATTTCATCTCGGAATAGCGCTCCTATAAAAACAATAAAGAAAATTTCCACCATATCAAGATTTGTGAAATTCTTTCACAGCAGAGTTACCATCGAATTTCTCCCCAACCGAAATACAAAACGTTTCCAGTTGATGAGTAGGTAAAGTGGTGTCGAGAGAAACGTAAATATGTGTATTGGGAAATAACGAATCGTGTTTCGCGGACGTTCTCAACAAATCAGTGTTGCTGACCACGAAGTAGCACATTTAAAAAGACAAACGAACTACGTCAACAAATTCACAACTTACCAGAAGCGACGAATCCATCGATAAGTGCTCCGGCCATATTACCACCACCAATAAAAGCTAACTTCGGACTGGTTATACCAGCATCAGCACATTTTTGCACAAATTCACCTCTTTTTTCGTCCTTTGAAGCGACCGAATAGTCATCAGTGGCAGTTCGCTGAAAGTGAATGTGGAATAACATCGATTTACACATATCGGTCGGTACAACATCAAGAGAACTGCACACAGGTATTCGGTTGCACGCCACTATGCTCCTCTCAGATATCACCAGTAAACGGCTGGATAGGATGTAAAATTTACAGATTTAAAATCCTCCACGAAATCCGCAGTAATATCACACTAGTCACTTGTTTCGAAGTCAACTGTGTTTCTCAATAATTCAATTGCTATGGACCAATACCCCATCCAAAATTTTCTTGTTAGCTCCCTCGTAAACGAAATAAAATCGGCGGATGCAACTGATCATAATCATTCCATAAGAGCTGATGTTATTGAAGCGAATTAACTGATCATAGAGAGCAGAACTAAGAAAAGAGGTAATCTTGCATTTAAGGTCAGTAAAATCAAAACAGCATTTCGTTCGTTCACATTCGTAGTTGGTAAGCCTAAGCTCAAGCCTAAACCTAGGCTTAAGCCTAAGCCTAAGCCTGAGTCTAAGCCTAAGCCTAAGCCTGAGCCTAAGCCTAAGCCTAAGCCTAACTACACCACACACTTAACTGCAAATGTGAACGAACGAAATGCTGTTTTGATTTTACTGACCTTGAATGCAAGATTACCAGAAAAGAAACTGCTTACATTCCCGTCCGAATCACCGCAGTAACCATTCAGATTGTCCATTTTCACGAATCGGCCGATTGCTGTTTCTCGTTGATGCACTCGTCTTTCAGCAATCTACACCTAAAAGTAGACGTGGCACTCGTTAAACAACAACTTAAAGACGACTATAATCGAAAATCTTGTAACCAGAATGCTGACGACGTTTCATTCAAATGCGCAATGAAATTTTTTGAACAGCTCTGCAACTGTAATCGTTGATTTAGTGTGCACACCGATTAAGCATCTTTTACAGTTCAGATTTCACGACATACAAAAAACATACAATATTACTCGTCAAATCATAAGCAAATAAATGAACATCAGATGAATTTAGCAGTTTTCGAAAATAATGATTACTGCTTAATGGTAGAAGCGATGAAATTTTGCGTAACATTTCACTTTACAACAAAACATTTCGCCTTTGATATGAGCAGCAAAACGAAGAGACGAATGGGATGTAGTAGAGTGAACAATTTGTCATGCGATTACGTACATTGGATGGTTGGTGTAAAAGAAGCCAAATTGCACTTTCGTACGCGCG